>JAHZNE010004120.1:0-23028 GCA_027744055.1 Callyntrura sp. NNG-2020
CAACTTAAATATAAATCAAAGCAAAATGTATTGCACTTGAAGCGAAAAACTTTTTGTCCACACGCTTGCTTTCACTCCAACAGTAAAGACCATAAAGGATGATTACAGCTCGTAAAATCAAAATAATAATTTATAAAAAATAATAATAAGACTGGTGGAACAAGGGGGTGCGACATTTCAACTCAATGTAGCGTAATATCATCTTTTTCCTATTCCTTAATGTTAAACTACTCAATATTGGAAGAATTCTAGTCCCCCGTCTCCCCGGTTCCTACACCCATTAACGCACTGTACTTACAAGAATAATGCGCATATTTATCATTTCAGAAAAAATCCGAACGTGTAGTTATTATGAATAGCGCCCTTGAAGGGACCTGGCCTATCAAAATTAGCTTGTTACTGGAACTAGTTATTAGTACCATTCCGACATGATGTCTTACGTTACGTTTTCGCAGTTTTTCCCATTCTGGAATTCCATTTTTCGGAACAAAAGAGTCGATGTGCTAACAGAAGGTTATGAGTCCTCCCTTTCCACAGTTAAACTTTCTTGACGCTGAACTCATATGTAAAATGACGCCTACCATGAAATAGTACATACCGGAGTGAAAATCAATTTTGAGCGTTTGTTGTCATTGCGACCTTGGGATTGGGGGAACCATTGTGCATAAAGTATAAAGTAGGTTGATAAAGTGTGCCAGTACCCTATTTTTGGAGGACACACATATAATGCGTTTCCAAAGCGTAGAAGAGTGCCTGATTGTCCAATAGTAGATCTATTCCATGGATTCTATTGGATGTCAATTAGATGATCATGGAACATGTTGGGTGTAGACAGAACGACCATCTCAAAATGAAAAACTGATTCCACAATAGCGTTACTCAACAACAATGATGGCTTACAGTTTTAGAACGTATTTAGCTCTAAATTAAATGTTTAAAAAAATAAATCAGGCAAATTACAAAAAGGCGACTGGTAACGGTATCATTTTAAAAACCAACAATGTCAAACGAGCATTCTTTTATTTTCAATTTTCATTTTTACCAGGTTTCACGGGAGCGTACAAAATACTTAAAAAAAAACAAGTCGTTACAAAAATTCACAATGGGAGGGTTTCACGTTCATGTTGATGTATTTTTTCGTGTCGCTGAAGACTATGTTTGTGATGCATGCCTTTCCCACAATACGGGCAGGAATGCAATGGTTTTTCCTCGTGTTTTAGTAAATGATCTTTCAAACTGCTTTCCACCATATACTTGTTTTGGCATCCTTTTACAGTACAGGCATATTCCTTCCTCTCCCCAATTTTGTGTTTTCTTGCCATGTGGATTCCCAACTTGGATTTTACGCGATAGCCAGCGTTACATATGGAGCAGTGAAATTTAAATTGTTTCAGGTGGATTATCGCCCGGTGCTCGTTCAAGGTTCGTTTGTTACAAAATGTTTTTCCACAAGTGGTACATAGCAACGGATTCACTTCTGGATTGTGGTCTGTGTGCACCTTGTAAATATGATTCCTCAGATAATGTCCTAAAATTTAAATAAATTCCCAACAGCTTTTTAAAACTAAAAGCAAGTCAAAACCAGGCGGATTTTTTATTAAAATTATTTCCTCTCTCACCATGAGTAAAAGAATCTCCACAGTGTTGACACACGTACTTCCGAACTGCGGCGTGGAGCTGCATGTGCGTTTTAAGGTTCTGGCTGGAGTTACACTCTAGAGCAAGTATGGACAAATAAAAAATTACATTCAGGCAAAATACAGGGATAAGAGGTCAAGGAAAATATTCTCATTTAAAATTCATCGTCACGTACCCTTTCCACATATATCGCACACCAACAAGTCCAACCGATGCTGTTGCATTTTGTGATTTTTGAGTTTAATCTGAGTCGCAAATCCCTGCTTGCATATACCACATTGAAGTAAACCCAAATTATTCGTGGAATGCGTTACACCCTCATGTAACCTTAATTCGTCCTCACAAGGGTATGCTTTGGAACACTTGGAACAACAATGACATTTGCTAGTCAATCCTATAAAAATATAGAAAACGGACATTTGTTGTCATGTAGTCGAGTTTTGCCAAATACATGGTATGCTGCACCAGGTACTTGTACAGTTGTATTTAAAACTGAGTAAAACCTTGTTCATGGCTAGAAGAAACATGGGTGTCTCTGGAGTCTTCATCCGAAAACTTTTCCTCACACACTGTACACCACCAGCAAATTGTTGGAACGGCTTCCTGTCGAGCATATCGGTACAGCGGGGCCACGCTCGTTATGAGTTCTAAATGCTGTTTTCTCCAATGGGAAGCAATGGGCGAGGTCAAGGCAAACCGTCGAGGACATTTCGTGCATCTGTACTTTGTATCTGATAGAGTAATAAAATATTTTATATTTACCATTTAACTCCCTACATACATTGGACATGGAAGGTGAACAATGTTGAATAAGTTACTTACTGGTGTGGTCTTTGAAATGTATGATAAAATTATCCAACCGGAAGTACTGTTTCGGCACACAGAGATCGCATTCAAATATTCGATGAGTGAGTGGTATTGGTTGACTTCCGGTCAAATTGTCTTAATTAAAATACATTAAAAAAGTGAATACAATATGTTTACAGTGGTAATTTGCATCATTCAATATGGTAGGACGTCTCACCTTTACAGATAAGTAAATGTTCACAATATCGCAATTGCTCCGAAAACGGTACTTCGAAATCCTTGCAAGTCGGGCATGATAGTTCCTCCACTACTTGACCATCATTTTCTAATGAAAAAAATACACAGTATGAGAATAACGTAATGGCAATATATTTCTTACGCAGGAGTGCATTAATTAATTAAGTTTACCTTTACACAATTCAAAATGTGACATGAGCTTTTCCACTTCATCCATTCTACATTTAAATTTTTCACAGAGTGGACAAACCACTACCGTATTTACTATTTTGCGTTTTTTAGAAAGTGGTTTCCCGGTCCTTGTTGATCTGGATCGGATTACAGCTTCGGAATCATTTGAATTATCTGGTTGCCAGTCAGCATCATCAGTGTTCCTGTTCACCCCCTCTGATGCGCTGTCGCTGAAGTCTGAGTCCTTACCTTGCACGTGCGCATTGTTGGATCTTCCCCGAGATTTTCTTTCCCCTAAAGCGTCAATGTCTTACAAGAAACGAACAAACAGTCAAGTCTCAATATAAAAACAGTCACTAAAAAATAAAATAAAGAGGTACTCGTACTTGACGATTTATTTATTTTCTACCTGAAGCTAACACGGCATTTGAAATCTCCAAGTTTATGTGACAAGTAGGCGGAACGATGCTTTTTTAAGAGGTGACTTCCAAGCGTCTGCGCACTCTGATATACATTTCCACAAACGGAGCAGTGATAGGGACTTTCTGCACAAAAAATACAGCGTCTATACGCGAAATGTGTATGGTATGACCTTTCACCTTCAGACATGCACTATCAACTACATTATCATTAGTATAAAAAATAGAACCGCACTTTCGTGTAAATTCAAATGTTCTTGCATGTCGGCGGCTGAAAAATGCAAGGTGCACCGACTGCACTTCATCTTTTTCATTTCGTTAAGCCTATTTTGCTTTTCACGCCTTTTAATTTCCCGAGCATGAGCAGATAAATGAATTTTCCTCACGTGATTGCGGAGGTTGTTCCGGCATTTGTGTACGGCCCGACAATAATAGCAATGGAATGGACTGGCTGAAAAGATAAAAATCATGTGTAAACGTTTACGCCAATTCTAATATATTCATAGGATGGAGATATCCACTACTGAAAAATTTTAGTGCTCACTTTTATGCATATTCAGATGTTCCGACAGATCCTCCTGAGTTGCAAATCTCCTGGGACATTTCGTACACAATTCTGTTAGTATCCCTGTGCAAACTGGCTTCTCGTCTAAAGTGGGACCAGCATCCAGAGCACCTTCAGCTTTCCCTTGCTTCTCTCCTAAAAACGGAAAACTGTTCATCAATTAGTCGATCAATGCTATGTTATCTTTAAATTGAAATTCTGTTGACACATACCATGTATATGTTCAAAATGCTCCTTGAACATGTCACTTAAATAAAGAACGTCACATTCTGGACAAAAAACGCTTTTTGTTTTGCTTAAATTTTCCTGATACTCCGGGTGTTCACTGGTCGTACGACTACGAAGTGTGGATGTAACCACATCACTAGATAACAAAGGATCCGAATCATTCTTTTCCTCGTCGACAATTTCATAATCAGCGTCACCATCATCGTCCGGTTCAAATTCGCTGTTCCCATAGTACGTCATGTCTGCTTCAGAAATGGCTGTATGCTGGTTATCATCACTGTCAAAATTCAGTTCCGTCTTAATATTTCCTTTTTGCATGTTTTCGTTTTGTTCTTCCAGAGGCACCGTAACTTTTTCCAGTTTTTTCTTCATTAACTCATCCGCTTTTCTGTCGCCAACGTGGAAAGGATCGTTGAAATCGCCGTAGGCGTCTTTGAAAGTAAACAAACAATAAACATATTTAATTTCCAACTACAAACACAACTGACAACAGTTGACATTAACTAGAAAATTTTAGATTAAATTATCCTTTCCTTGTGAATTCATGCACTTACTGACACTAACAAACGTTCTGATCTGCTCAGTAATAGTAACGGTTTTGTTGGATATTTTATCAACAAATTGGTCACCTCTACAATTCCCAGATTGAGGATCCCTCGACCGTTTCACAGCTTCAATAACTTTACACTTTAATTTCTTAAAACTCGTCAGTTCCCGGATCACTTGAAAGTGCACCTGTCTACACTCTTCAACCATAACTTCACATTTGTCGCAAACTGCAAACCACGTTTCCGGTGAACCCCAACACAATAGATGGTTGGATGGATGGTTGAATACTGCATCCCTGGTTGGGATGCAGTATGAAATCCCGCTGTCTTACTTTAACCGCTTTTTCTGACAAATAGGAATCTCCACATAACAAATTAAACACCGGTCGGTATGAATGTTCTGAGAAGACATGATTCCAATTCTAGTCTAATTGGACCGACAACAATTTAATTTTCTACAGGTGACAGGATTTACTGGACAATAAACCAAAGAGTGCAGGCAGGCACTGTCTGTCTGACAGTCACTGCGGCAAATTGTGTTAATTGCGGTAATAAGGTGTAAGGTGGTACAGTTTACGGTGCATAGTGCATGCAATAAGATGCGTTGCGTGCATTTACGCTAGCACTAATTGTTATTTTCAATTGTCACAACCACAACACGAGCAAGAAAATTGTAAACAAAAAACAAACGGTGAAAAGATGAGCTGAGCTGCTGAGAGAACGGAGATTCAGCTGCAAAAACATTTGCCGCCACTGCTTTTTAAATTCACGTCTTCCAGTTGTGTATCATAAAGGGGTAACGCGGAAGCACCAATGTGTGCATCTTCGACAAGGCATTGTTCTATTTACGTCAGAATGGAACGGTGGTGCATGATGCTGAAAACGAAATGATGTGAAGAGGAGAGGAAAAAGAAAGTAATTTGCGGAAAAACGAAACTAAAAAATGCAACATTTGAACTTTATAGTGTATGATTTCTCCACAAATGGCTCACTGCGCTGGATGGATGAAATTGTAATTCGGAAATGGAAATATTAATACTTAAAGCATCGAAACAATTTGTTGTAGTGCTACCATCTATCTCATTAGCACAATAGCTTTTCAAAACTATCATCTACAACATCCGTTTTAGGAGTATAAACATACTGTTACAAAAGCAATATTGTTTACTTGTTTTCATCGTTGTCGGTCAACTAGTGATGACTTTCGGATCGAGGCTTGATCAAATTTCCGTCCGTTGGAGTAACTTGCTTAGAAGAAATTTGTTCCAAAGACAATTATACCAGTTATGATTATATGCAAGATCAGTTAGGCCTGGATTTAAGTAGTTCTGAAGCAACACAGAGCATCAGGGAAAATTTGAACAATAAGTTGTTTGCATAGTAATGATAGTAGTCCGACATCATACTAATATTATTCTTTAGTTAACTACCTTCTTAAACAGCTTTCTTTTAGAATACCATCTTATAAAAGCATACCTTTATTTTTGTATATACAACTCCGGATATCTGTCAGATATAGCCATTCGAAAACACTTAGGATGAATTAGAATCAGTCAAAACATCGAAACAACATATTTGGAATGTTAAACACATCACACATATATAACTTGTAAATTGTATAGCTAATTTCACCTGTGAGCGTATTTAAAACAACCATTCGTAGTTTGGTATCAGCTTACAATTTAGAATGTGGCTTCTTCAATGTTTAATGTGTTGCCTGTACTAAAATCAATAAAATGTAATTTATTAGCTAGTACCTGCTTCATCTAGTCCTCTGAAATCCATTTGTACTGGTGGTGGCAGCTTATCAATCGATTAGCATTTTTCTGTTAGTGAAATACTCCACCAGCAGTTTCCTTTGCCAAGTTTACTCGAAAACATAAAACTGCTTAGTAAATAAAAGATCAAAATTGCTGATAGTTTCCATTTTAAAATATTTAAAAAACAATAGAACAACATGAACCTGTTATACGCGACGTTAAGGGGTCCCACAATCAAAATTCTGCAAGTTTCAATTTTCCTCCACGTCGTCCAACTTTCCATTTCGGTTAATTTCAACCGTAATTACACCGGCGTTGGATTTCTTCCTTATGTTTGCCGTAAAGATGAGAGGGGAAAGTCTTTTTCGCGTCAATTATATACTCCAGAACACACTCGAGTCATGATGGAAGTCATCGCACAAAATTTTTCTCGTATTTTGACATACGGAATGGGCTACCCTGACGGTAATATATACATATATTTAAACAATAGCTTACCAGGGAAAAATAAATTGTAACACCTTTTGTGCAACGTGAAATTTAGGACCATACGTTGCAAACAAAACGTACTACAAAGACATCTATGTGGAGGGTCATACTGCTGAAGCTGCTGCATCTGTAAACAAACAAAAAGGGACCAAAGCTTTAACAATTTTACAAGGTGTCTGGAAAGATGATGAAACCGCCAAAGTGGAAGTTCAACTAGCTTTAGAAGCTACCCAAAAAGCTCATAACCTCTACCCTGGCACGATAGAAGGTATTGTCTTCACCAACTGGAAAATACCTTTTGACAAGGGGGACGTTAAAAGGAATCTCAAATACTATCGGATGATCAAGGAATCTTCATTTCCGGATCTACTTGTGGGTACCTTATGGAAATGTGAAAAGCTGACGAAGGATATAAGTAAACAGGAAAACGATGAACAACAAGAATTTATAAAATTTATAAAAGAATCCGACTTCATCATTTGTAACCAGGAAAACGAGAGGGAAACTCCATTTGAAAAATTAACTAATCGATTGTTGACTATTCGCGATAAATTGACAAAAATTAATACTAAACTGAAAGTCATGATGCGAACAATGTGGGCGAACCAAGGGTCAAGGAAGCTAGAAGAACTCAACAAGTTCAAGTCTTACTGGGAGTCAATCAATGATTGGGCAACACAGAATAAATTCCCGGTGTTTCTTGATGAAGCCATTCAAAATCCGGATAGAGTAGGTCGTGGAGGCTATGGGTGGTGGAAACTAAGCAGCAACGCGAAAGTGAAACAGATAGCGGGATACATTGAAACTTTTTCGGACAATATCAAAGAATCCCTTGGAGGTAATATAAAAGTACCACATATTTGCTTGTATATTGCACTTATTTTCAAATCTATAAATTTATCAAAAGTCAGAATGGAGCAACATAAAATAAGGCATTCATTTTTATTTCCGATGCGGATACATTAGGAGGGTCGGCCTCAACGGACCGTCCGCATGTTGTACCAAAGACCAACACACCAGATGACGGTAACTTAAATGCCCTATTACAAATTTTTTAATTTGAAGACATTAACTATTATAATTGTGGAATGAGTAAAATGAGTGTATTGGCTGTGTAAATTAAAGAACAAACATTTCGTAGGGTAGATGTACCATAAATACTTATAATTAGTTCTACATTCCGTCTATAAAAATAAACACATTTGTTTTGAGAATTTTTTAATTTGTATGTGAATTTATTCTAGGTGTGCATGACTCAAAAGAAAAAGTACCAGTGGAAGGTAACTTATTAGTAATATATTTGCATGTACATAATAATGTTTGCACACATTATACAATTGAAATAGAAATAGTAAGACCAACTATTAATTTGATATTTCAAAATAGGTAAACCTAAAACTAGCACTTCGCCCGGGTCCTTAGCTGTAATAATACCATCATCAGTCGTCTCAGCAATAATATTCCTGGTCTTATTAGCATTCTTAGTCTACAAAGTCATCAATATTTTTTCTAAGCATTCTAAAGAGTGGCTAAAAATTCTTCTTGAATTTGAGAATGGACTACAGAGCGAACTGCTTCCTCAAAATGGTCATGAGATCCCCTGTTACGAAGCACTGAAACTGCCGTTCGATACAGCTTTTGAAATGTCGGAAGATCAACTTTCAGTTGGTAAGCAATTCCACACAATGTTAATAAATGGGAAAACATTTGCTGTGCCATTTCGCAAATTTGTTTTTCTAAATATTGTAGATCGGGAGACAACTCTTGGAAATGGTATTTTTTGCAAAATATGTAAAGCTGACATACTATCAATGACCAAAGAACGAATACCGGTTGCATTCAAAATGGCAGAGTATTGTACACTGAGAGAAACGAAAGAAATGATGGATCAAGTTAAAATACTGATATACATAAGAGGGCACCCAAATATTGTAACGCTGCTAGGGACCTCTACAAGAAATGTCCACTGGGGAAAGCTGTTTTTCGCCATGGAACTTTGTAGTTTAGGACCGCTGGATAAATATTTGAGAGACCAAAAAGGGTAATTTGACGGAACCACCATACCACCTTAAAAGTTGTTGCATATTACAACAAGCATTTTATCCAAGGAATATATTATGGTAGCATGTTAGAAATTCAACCCACGAAGGATGATGTGCTCATGAGTCGTGATGAAAATATTTCAATACAACACATGATTCGGTGGTCTCACGAAATATCATATGGGATGGAATATTTGGAAAGAAAATGTATTATCCACGGCAGCCTTTCGGCAAGTAAAGTACTGCTAACGTCAAACAGAACCGCAAAAATTACTGGCTTCAACTTAAAACGACAAATGACAGAAGCTTCGAAGTTCATGACGACGGGAAAACGGCCTTCAATGTGGCGGTGGATGTCTATTGAAACTTTGAGAGAATCGAAATTTTCGTACAAGAGTGATGTATGGAGTTTTGGAATAACAATGTGGGAAATATTTTCAATCGGTTAGTAACACAAACTGTGACTGGCGGTTAGCCGCTGATACCAACAGGCATTTATTGATATATGTATATTTCTACCGGTAAATATAATTACAAGGTAGAATGAAGTGTGAATGAGAATATCTACATTTTATAATCTAAAGCATTTAAGCGTTAGTACTGAAAATGATTTTTTAAGTCGACAAGGCTGATTTATAATATTGTTTACAATACGTAGCTTTCCGTTTCATTTTGAACAAAAGCATAGTTTTTAGATATACAAGTTAGCCCACTTTTTACAAAATACATGTATATGTGAATCGGCTGTTCGGAGCAAGAAAGGGANTGGCAATGCGAAATTACGGGAAAGATTTGTTTTTATTTTTTCGATCTAAGTTTTTACATGCACATTAAGTTGTTTGTATACGTTTGTATATATCAATGGTTATCAATTAGGTGGCGTTCCCTATGCAGAGATGTCTTGGACAAAACTCTTTGTTGATAAATTGGAAAACGGGTATCGACTAAAGACACCTGTGCATTCACCACCAAACATGTATGTCAATTACAAAATGTTATTGCTAATTTACAGGCAAAATAATTAACATCTTTATAGTTAAATTGTATTTACTTATTTTATGCAGGTTTGACATAATATGTCTGTGCTGGAATAAAGAACCAAATCTAAGGCCCAAATTTGCGGAGCTAAAAGATCTTATTAACGCTTGTATGAAGCGTCACACCTAAACTTAAATTGCTACTCCCTAAATCTTTTAAGTACGCAAAAGTATATTGTTAACGTGTAATACCTGCAACCTATTGTCTACAAATACTGAATGTTTAGCTTTGCTGATTTTGAGTACTTGTGGTTGGATTTAATACATATAATATTTGTTCACTGAGCAACTGCATCACATTTTAAATTGTAATGTTGAACAGTAGTATCGTTTGTAATAATGTACACATATATTATGCATTATTTTGGTAGCAGTACCATGTTATTGCTATTATGAACAAAAGTCTGCCTGAAAGTGGTGACTGCTACTATTTTTCAGAAGATTTGAAACTTTGTTTTCTGAGAATACAAATCAAGTTCAATAGTCAAATCATTCAACGATTTATATAGATGGAGAATATGTAAAATAACTCAATCTACTTACAAAGAGATGGACAAATTTTCGTACTAACAAGTATGCTATGTATTTCAACTTCATGTTTATGTAGTAACGTTTAACAAAACGCAAAGAATTGTTTACTTTGTTTTAAGAGAAATGATGGAATGGAAAATTAATTTAGTAAAGAAGCAATATTCTAAAATGAGCTTCAAGAATATAAGGTACCTAAAATAACATCTGCCTATAACATATTAAAGCCACCTTGTCTCCTCCTGGAACTTGAAGTAGCTCACAACCCTCGTTTAGTTTTACTAAAATACTTGCCCAGAATAATAGTAAGAATTAAAAGTTTTTAAAATTTTAAAATTTACCTTAGAACGCCATGTGATTCTACTTCAATTGCATAATATAATATCTACGTATATTTCCAGCGAGGCAGCAAGTCATTTGGAGGCAGAAAATAATTTTATTGTATACTGATGTTGAAAACTAAAATTGACCTCTGTCCAACATTTTAACTTACAACACGACACATCAAAAGCAACGATCTACTAAGGATCACATACTTAATTTATTTCAGTATTAACAATACAGAGTTACATAGTACATGCACAAGTTTTTACGCAGAGAAAAGAATCTTTTAAGCTATCTTTAGTTTCAGCGTTTCATTTTGGTCTACTTCGGCATGAATCAGGCATGTCTTTCTTATGAATCAATATAACATAATATATTTGCTTTTGAATGAGTGCAGACTTAAACGGAACCCTATCAAATGATTCATCTGACTCTTAAGAAAGTATTCCTGGAATTAATAACTTCAATTACTAGTCTGTCGAGTGTATGAGTAAAACTTAATTAGTCTGTTGTACGAAAGTACAAACAACCAACATATCCAAACATGGTATTCTTTCTGTAGTTATTGATGAATGCGGGTAGCACCGTTTTAATTAATTGAATTCGCCATTTAATATTCCCACTTATGATAATGTAATTATGTGTAATTATATCGATAGTGGTATTTTTCGAAAGGTACATTGCTTTTTAGTTCAATATTTTGAACTGAAAAGTTGTTTTTCTTTAGCGGTAATATATCAAAGTGATAAGCTTACTGAAATGTTTATATGATACTGTATTGGACTATATATTAGGATACACTAAATTAGCTTGATTAGCTAAATTTTATTTTACGAGAACTTACACAAATTATTTTGTAAACTATTAAAATACAGAGTAATTGTAAGAACAAATAAAAGAATAATTACAATAATTAAAATATAGTTTTATTACTTTGAGAAAAACGGTAGATCGCTGGGAGTTCTACAACAGTCGACCCATATAGAATTGCTTGTTCTCATTGACACATGACGCAAAAATGAGACATACTGCCGTCAACTACCTGCTGTTTAGTGTTTTTTATTACAATACGACACTTTATGGTGTTAAGGTAGCACTTTAACACTATTGACTACTTCGTTTTGTTGAGCAGTCAATATAATAGAAATAAGATGAGATGTTAACTTTCAGGAGTCTTGTACCGTTCACTACAGTCAAGCCATAATAAAAATGTAAAAACAAATTTGTGTTGCTTAACGGAGTTCTTTTCTTTACAAACTAAATCTTTGAAGAATGGGAAACATCGCTCTTAAATTTCTGGTGCTGATCTTTCTTTCAGTTAGTTCTCCACAAATGCCCCAAATAAGTAAATGGTCCAACCTTGAGTTATTATTGCAGCCATTTAGCAGTTGCCTTATTCATATAAAAAATACACATAACGTTGATATTTCAATTCAGGAAATCCCCATATTGATTTGGCATTACAACGCGTCACTCATAAAGTCACAAGCTGCACATTTAAATGCAACAGAACTAACAAACAGCTACGGCGACTCACTTTATTACATCATCTTTCCTGATGAAACAAACAACACTGCAGAGTTGGTGGATGAAAGTGGAAATAGTTATACAAACCAAATCCCCTTTCCTCGGTTAACTACCCCACACGATGAAACTTTGTACACTTGCAGTCGCTCTAAATATCTCTACGGTGGTTTCCAGGAGAGCATTAATGACGAAATTTTTATTGGGCTGTGTGTGTCCGTGAATTTTCTACAATTCTCTGCTAACAGTAAACTATGGAATTGTGAAACCCACGTCAACTTATTTCTCACTGAATCTGACGACCAAGTAGTATTCGACTCTTGGATAGATTTTTGGCATTTTCATCTCCTGAACAAAATGTATCCATTTCGATTATCAGAGGAAGATGAAAAGACAACTTATTTTGCCACCACTTCATCCTCACTACCACGAGTGCAACTGCTGGTAAAAGTGTTTGAGGAATCAAAGGAATTTCTACATAATTTGAACGACTTTTCAAATTTTGACAATTTGGCTTCCAAATGGGTATACTTTCATTTGAGCCAACCAGAATTACTAGAATGTATATTCCATGTGTATGCACTAGTAAAGCTGTGCTTACATAAAAATACTGCAGGCTTGTCATTTCAAACGGAGTTCCTAGATATCCGTCCATTTACTGCAGAAAACGTTTCAATCCAAGGCTACAAGAAACATGCACCTGTTTTTACAAATACAGACGCGTATTTTAATCTACCTTTAAAGTTTTTAGCGCTTAATTTTGGCCTCCTTCTACATCAGTCAGATATATCTTTTTACGACTCTCTGAAGCAAACCTATTTGCTGATGGACGAGTGCAAACTTAGAAAAGGCTCCACAAGAAAATTTCAGCTGACTCTACAGAAAGCATCCCTGGAAGCTCTTTCTGAACTAGAGTACAACGAGTTGTGGCTTAATGTGTTGTCAAATGGAACAGACAGGGCATTTGATTCCAATTGTGAAATAATTGATGACAGGCATGCTTTAACGTATATATGGGCATTTGCCCGTGGGACGTCTTCGCCCATAATTTCTATAAAATATTCCACGGAATCTTATCGTTTCTTAGCTTGTAATAAACCCGACATACTAAGTTTACCTTTTACCGTGTTGCTATCTAGCTTCGATCTGAAGACATGGGCGGTAATTCTTGTATCCAGCGTTGTTAGCGCTGTAATACTGTCGTGTCTTGTGGGAAAAAGTCTAGGTGTCACCTCATTAGTCATTAGTATGTTAAAACTATTAACCGAGCAAGGCAATCCGTTTCCACATAATTTAGTGGATCGGCCACGTCTCTATTTTACCATAACTGCAATAAGCTTTGCGGCCTTGGTTATTAGCACAGCTTACAAGGGTAAAAATATTGACAGAATTATCCAGCCACGAGGTAAAATTCGATACGATACATTTCCGCAGTTGGTAAACCACTCTTTCACGATTTATGCACCGGTCAGCAGAATACTGTTTACGGGAGGATATGAAGACGAATGTCAGGAGGGAATATGCATGACTGCCAATATGAGTAGAGAAACATCTCATGTAGTTGTCAACAAGTATTTTCGCTTGCAGTCAACTGTCGAAGAGTTTATCGGTTCACAAAGAACTGCATTTTTGCGTCTTGTCTACGCCAACTCCCAGTTACACCCGCAGATATTGGAACATGTAAAAACGGAAGGGGTGTTTCCCTCAGCAGGACATCATCTGTTGGTGCCCAAACAGAACGATATATTTTTTGAGGAACTCAAAAAGTGTAATGCAACCGCCCTCATTTTGTCTGAATCAGATGCCATTGAAATGCATTCGCTACTACAACAACACGTTCCCAAGGGTAGCCTGTTTCTTGGGAAAGAAAGTTTGTATGAGACGGTTATTCACCAATTCGTAGATGCTGCTTACGGAGCGCAGTATTTTCATGATGTACCGCGATTGGATGACACTTTTATAAAGCGTCTGCAAGGATGGTGGAGTTCTGGAATGAGTGTTAGGTGGAAGCAAATACGGAGGTGGTTGGTTGCCGTACGAAGAACTGACAGGTCAGGGAAGTGGGGGCACTATAGAAATAATGTTGGTAAGAGCGGCAGAACTGGAGATAATTACCAAGTTGGACAAGAAACGTCTATTGGAGGGAACATTGTAGTAATTTTTATTTTATTTTCATTTGGTTTGTTATTTTCAACTATGTGCTTCTTCGTTGAGTCCTGGAGCTTATTTTCTAGAAAATGTGTTATATTATTGCATTCGATAAAACTGTATTTATGTACATTTAAACCTGCAGCGTCAGGAACGTTTGGGGAAGTACTGATTGTGCAACCCAGGAGTCAGTTTCAATGGTGATTAATTAAGTAATAACGAAAAAATTTGTGTAGCACATGTAATTGTCATA
Organism: Callyntrura sp. NNG-2020; assembly: GCA_027744055.1. Classification (NCBI taxonomy): domain Eukaryota; kingdom Metazoa; phylum Arthropoda; class Collembola; order Entomobryomorpha; family Paronellidae; genus Callyntrura; species Callyntrura sp. NNG-2020. The sequence continues at coordinate 14,719 of JAHZNE010004120.1, forward strand.
CATTTAGAGCACATATTATAATAGAATACCGCTTTGGATTAATTAGTTTCCTTCAAAACGTTCCAACAAAAATTGAATTGCTAGAACGCTCATAAATATAAATACGGTCGTTTTATTGTCAGTGCTAGAATCATTAAATTGTAATACATTACCATGTACCTAACTCCATCTTCTCATCTAATATTTATTAGTATTGTTGGTTGTAGCAGAGCAGTGGAATATTTATCCTAAGTCTCATATATGGATATTATCTGACAATTTTTGGTGCTACGGCAGGGCTTAACTATTCAAATACTCTATGCCAATATTCCACTTTGTGCACTCAAAAAGGAAACACTGAGTCGTTAATAAAGACAAACCAAATTTTGTGTTAAGTATTTTAAAAACCTTTCAAACAGTATGAATCTGTCAAATATTTTAAAAGGCTCAAATCACAATATTTCGCATGTTTTGATATTTCTCTACCTCGTACAACTCTCCGTTTCGGTAAATTTCAACCGTAATTACACCGGAGTGTCATTTCTTCCTTTCGTGCGCCCGAAAAATGAGGCGGGAAATTATTATTCGCGTGAATCATCCTATACCCCTGAGTACACCCGAGTTATGATGCAAGTGATCGCACAAAAGTTTTCTCGGGTATTAACATACGGGATGGGCTACGGACATTCGAAAGGTAATAAATGCATATATTTAAATAAGTTTACCTACCAAACGTAATTATTTAAATGATATGTGGAACGTGAAATTTAGAGTCATACGTCGTGAACGAGACGTATTACAACGGCATCTATGTGGAGGGTCATACTGCTGAAGCTGCTGCAGCTGTAAACAGACAAAAAGGGACCAAAAGTTTGACAATTTTACAAGCTATATGGAAAGATGATGAATTTACCAAAGTGGAGGTTCAACTGGCTTTAGAAGCTACCCAAAAAGCTCATAACTTCAACCCTGGCACCGTAGAAGGTATTGTATTCACCAACTGGTACATACCTTGTGATAAAAGGGACGCGAAAAGAAATTTGAAATATTATCGGATGATCAAGAAATCTCCGTTTCCGGATCTACTTGTGGGTACCTTATGGAAATGCGAAAAACTGGTAGAGGATATAAGTAAACAGGAAAACGATGAACATCAAGTATTTATAAAGTTAATAAATGAATCCGACTTCATCATTTGTAATCAAGAAAACGAGAGACAAACTCCATTCGAAAAATTAACTAACAAATTGTTGAATATACGGGAAACATTTACAAAAGTTAATCCTCATCTTCATGTGATGGCGCGAACAATGTGGAAGGTAGAAGATTCAGATGAGCCGGAAGAACTTAAAAACTTCAAGTCTTACTGGGAGGCAATGAATGACTGGTCAACAAAGAATAAATTTGAAGTCTTTTTGGATGAAGCCATTCAAAATCTGGATAGGCGACCACAGGGAGGATATGGGTGGTGGAAATTAAGTAGCAACGCAAACATAAAACAGGTGGAAGGCTATATTGAACATTCTTTGGAAAATATCAAAGAATCATATGGAGGTAATGTAGAAATGCCATAAACTTGCCAGTATTTTGCATTTACTTTCAGATTTATAAATTTATTTAAAACCAGAATGGAGTAATTCAGACTTAGGCATTTATTTTTTATTTCAGATGTCGATACACCAGGAGGGTCATCCTCAACAGTTCGCCCGCATATTCAACCAAAACCCGACACACCAGATCAAGGTGCGTAAATGTCCCACTATATTTTCTGTAATTAAAGATCTTGACTATGATAATTAAAATTTGTAGAAAGGGCACAGTTTTGATAAGCCTATAGGTTTTTATATACTTTCAAAAACATGAAAGAACTAATATGGTAAGGTGGATGGATGGACCATCAGCGTTTAAAAATGATCGGATACTCCGTTTATAAGCATGAACATTATTATGATCAAACTTGCTGTTTTCATGTGTGTTTATTCTAGGTGTGCATGGTTCCGACGAAAATCCATCTGTGAAAGGTAACTTATTAGTAATAGCTCTATAGTTGCATGTGCGTAGAATAAAAGTTAAAAGTAAATTGAATTTGAAATAATAGATACTAGTATAATTTGATAATTTAAAAAGGTACCCCAGAAACTTCGCCGGGGTCCTTAGCCGTAATAATACCATCATCAGTCATCTCAGCAATAATATTCCTGGTCTTATGTGCATTCTTAGTCTACAAATTTATCAATACTTGTTCTAAGCATTCTAAAGAGTGGTCAAATAGTCTTATTGAATTTGAGAATGGACTACAGAGCGAACTGCTTCCTCAAAATGCTCATGAGATCCCATGTTACGAAGCACTGAAACTGCCGTTCGATACAGCTTTTGAAATGTCGGAAGATCAAGTTTCGGTTGGTAAGCAAATTTCCACAAAATTTAGAAATTGAAAGACATTCAACTTCCAAATTTGTTTTCTAAATATTTTAGACAGAGAGACTATTCTTGGAAATGATCCATTTTGCAAAGTATGTAAAGCTGACATACTATCAATGACCAAAGAACGAATACCAGTTGCATTCAAAATGGCAGAGTATTGCACACTGAAAGCAACAAAAGAAATGATGGATCAAGTTAAAATACTGATATACATAAGAGGGCACCCGAATATTGTAACGCTGATGGGGACCTCCACAAATGATATCCACTGGGGAAAACTCTCTTTTGCCATGGAATTATGTAGTTTAGGACCGCTGGATAAATATTTGAGAGACCAAAAAGGGTATGTTGACGGAACTAAAGTATTACCTCAAAACGTAGTTACACATTACAATAAACGTTTTAGCCAAGCAATGTTTTATGGTAGCATGTTAGAAATTCAACCCACTAAGGATGGTGTGCTGATGTGTCTTGATGGGAATATTTCAATACAATGCATGATTCGTTGGTCATACGAAATATCAAATGGGATGGAATATTTAGAGAAAAAATGTATTATTCATGGCAGACTTGCGGCAAATAAAGTACTGCTATCATCAAACAGAACCGCAAAAATTACTGGCTTCAACTTGAAAAGGCAAATGCTTGAAACAGCTAAATTCATGAAAACTGGAAAACGTCCTCCAATGTGGCAGTGGATGTCTTTTGAAACTTTAAGGAAGTCGGAGTTTTCGTACAAGAGTGATGTATGGAGTTTTGGAGTAACAATGTGGGAAATATTTTCATCGGGTGAGGTTGCACAAATATTTTTTTCCAGGCTACTTATGTTTACAACAGTATTTACCTGCAGTGTTTAAATTAAGCCTGATATAATACAGTATCAATTATGATGTATAAAGAAGTTTAAAAATTAGATCTGTCGTTTGCTTCTGTGAAATATTACACCATTCTGCGATCAAATGTATACCGCAATTTAGCATGACACATTCTCTTCTAAGTTTACATGGTGTAAGTATAATTGTGAATGGATTTGAATTAGGTGGAGTTCCCTATGCAGAGAAATGTTGGACACAACTGTTTGTTGATCAATTAGAAAGTGGCTTTCGACTAGAGGCGCCTTTGTATGCATCATCAAAAGTGTAGGATAATTGAAAGAAATTATTGCTAGTTACCACGGAATGACCGTTGGCTCTATACATATATTGCATTTGTTTATTTTATACAGATTCGACATAATTAATCAGTGCTGGAATAAGGATCCAAATGTCAGACCAAAGTTTGCAGACCTGCAAGAACTTCTTAACTTGTGGAACGGTCAGACGCAAAGCAAGATTGCCAGTGTGGAAATCTTTTAAAAACCCTATGAACCATTAAAAGCACTTAGGAAATACTTTTTGAGCTCGTTATACCATTTACAGGTAGTACTCCTCTAGCCACACACAATTAAGACGTACCTAATTAATAAAAACATCATATAACTTCCGCCACATAGCTCAAATTTGTTAGTAGTTATCAATTTTAAAGAAAAAAGTGAGGTTTGTAGTTTTGCTGATATTGGTATGTTTTGACGACTGATTTTGACTTTTTTCTTTTTTCGTAGCGTTTTCTGATTATGTCTAACACCAATATTGTACTCACACCTTTTACTTGGGATTGGTAACACATAAAATTCATAGAGCAAACATTTGTCGCGACCGCAGCATTTTTGAATTTTTTGTATCGGCAATGTATATAGATGCCGCACATTTATACATTGCCGAGACAAAAAATCAAAAGTTTTGTGATCAAGCTGATTATAATTGTGGTCAATGCGAGCAAGCTAAGTACATTGTCATAAGCTTAAGGGTAATAGAAACATAATGGTTGAATTTTTTTTAAAGTCACTGGTTGTTCAGTAATTTAATTGACAAGTTACGGGGCTATGCATGGCTATATACAAGGAGGTGGGAGGAACCAACCATTATGTTTCTATTGCCCTTAAATTCTACAACACTGTGTAAGCACTATGGAATTGAAGCTGTTGTCAAATGCTTTTCTTATTGAACGTGTACAACTCACTTTGAAACTTCAAGGAGGTGGGAGGGACCAACCATTATGTTTCTATTGCCCTTAAATTCTACAATACTGTGTAAGCACAATGGAATTGAAGCTGTTGTCAAATGTTTTTCTTATTGAACGTTTACAACTCACTTTGAAACTTCGTAGGCACGCATTCTTAGGAGAGCTAGTTCTACCACGAAGTGCAAATACATTATGCCCAACATTCGAAAAGTAATTAACTACGGTTAAATGGATTTCTTGTATTAATGATCAAGCTGGACAAAATAGTGTATTGTTATATGTCTGATATTGAGACTTGAAGTTTTCAAGCGAAATAGAAAAGTAAATTGCTTCTTGGTTTAATATTACAAACTTGAAAGCCATTTCATATTACTTTTTGTTGCAAAGTTCTAGGTTCACTTTAAAAAATATAGACCCTTACATGCTATTAACTAAAACTATATAATAAAGAGTAAAGAAAAGAAGTGTGAAAATAAAAATCAATATTATTTTAGAAAAAATGGTTAGTAGCTTTGTGATTCTGCAAGTACCAGTTCGACTAATATTTATTATTTCCACAACACATATATTGAATTAAAGCGCTTTAAAATGGTAGCTATTTCTGTCAAATGTTTGCTTCTAATTATACTTTCCGTTACTGGTCAAGAAACGTACGAAGTAAATAATTGGTCTAACGTGGAATTATTATTGCAGCCCTTTAAAGATTGTTTAATTCACATTAAAAATACTCACAACATTGATATTTTAATTCAGGAAATTCCCATTTTAGTTCGACATTACAACGCTTCCCTTATTCTATCACAAGCGACATATTTAGTAGAGTCAGAATTTAGAAACGTCCACGGAGACATATTGTATTATCATGTTGTTCCAGGTAATACTAACGATACTGCTGTTTTGGTGGACGAAAACGGAAACATGTACACACATGACAAACCATTTCCAAGGTTATCTGTTCCATACGATGAAAGTGCATTTTCTTGCCATCGTTCGAAATATCTCTACGGAGGTTTTCAAAAGAGCATTGAAGACATATCCTACGCAGGACTCTGCTTGTCTGTGAACTTTTTACAATTTTCTGCGAACAGCAAACTCTGGAAATGCGAAACCCATATAAACTTAATTATGCCAAACTTTGATGACCAAGTAATTTCTGACTCTTGGATAGATTTTTGGCATTTTCACCTTCTGAACAGCATGTATCCATTTCGATTATCGACGGAAGATGAAAAAACAACATACTTTGCCACCACACCATCCTCATTACCAAGAGTGCAACTGTTAGTCAAAGTGTTTCTTGATCCGAAAGAATTTTCACAGAACTTGAATGACTTCTTGAGCCTTGACTACTTGGCAGCTGCATGGATATACTTTCATTTGAGTCAGGTAGAGTTGCTGGATGGGATATTTCACGTTTATGGACTTGTAATGCTTTGCTTTCAGAATTGTATTGAAGATTTGATATTCCAAATGGAGTTCCTGAAAATTCGACCATTTATTTCAGAAAATTTAGCTGTGGAAAGTTACAAAGGATATTTGCCTATTTTTACAAATACGGAACCATATTTTAATCTATCTGTAATGTCCCTAGCAATTAATTTTGGCCTGCTTCTGCACAAGTCCGACATTTCCTTGTACCACTCATTAAAGCAACCGTACTTCATGATGGCAGCGTGCAGCCTGAAACAAAGCTCTGCAAAGACATTTCAGTGGACTATACGTAAATCCTCACTTGAAACTTTAGTAGAGCTTGAATTTAACGAAATGTGGATCAATATGCTCTCAAATAAAACAGATGGTGTGTTTCATCCAAAATGCGAAATAACTGACGATAAGAGTGCTTTAGCGTACATTTGGGCGTTTCCTCGGGGAACCTCGTCACCCATAATTTCTATAAGGTTTTCCACCGATTCGTACCGCTTTCTAGCTTGTAATAAACCAGATATATTAAGTTTACCGTTTACAGTTTTGCTTTCTAGCTTTGACCTACCAACATGGCTTGTAATTCTTTTGTCTAGCATAGTTAGTGCTTTCACTTTATACGGTTTTTTGGAAAAATCTAAAGATGTCAACCAATTACTTATTTGCATTTTGAAGCTTTTAACGGAACAAGGTAATCCGTTTCCAAACATGGTCATGGAAAGACGCCCTTTACATTTTACATTGATTGCAATGTGTTTTGCTGCTTTGGTTATTAGTTCAGCTTATAAAGGTAAAAATATTGACAGAATTATACAGCCCCGCGGTAAAATTCAATATGATACATTTCCCCAGTTGGTAAATCATTCTTTTACGACTTATGCACCCGTCAGCAGAATATTGTTTACGGAGTGGTATAACGCTGAGGTGGAATGTACAGAGGGAGTATGCATGACTAAAAATATGAGTAGAGAAACAACTCATCTTGTTGTAAACAAATATTTTCGTATGCAGTCGTCTGTTGAAGAATTTATCGGTACACAAAGGACGGAATCTGCGCGTTTGATTTACGCCAACTCCCAGTTACACCCGAAACTGTTGGAACATGTAGAAGCGGAAGGACTGTATCCCCCTTCAGGGCATTTTGGTTTGGCTCCTAAGCAGTATGATATATTATTTGAGAAATTGAAAGAATGCAATAAAACCGCGTTAATTTTATCTGAATCAGATACCATTGCATTGAATTCAATACTAAAACAACACGTTCCCAAGGGTAGCCTTTTTATTGGAAAAGAAAGTTTGTATGAAAGTGTGATACATCAGTACGTTGAAGTGGTTAGTATAGGAAATGCTTACCATGCTATACCTCGGATGGATGAAGAGTTTATAAGGCGCCTGCAGGGCTGGTGGAGTTCAGGAATGAATGTGAGGTGGAAGCAAATGCGTAGATGGTTGATGAAGGTGAGCAAAATTGACAGGTCTGGCAAATGGGGTCGTTACAGAAATACTGTTGGGAAGAGTGGTACAGGTGAAGCTTATGGCGAAGCTAGACAAGAAACATCTATTGTAGGAAACATTTCTGTAATTTTTATATTATTATCTTTTGGTTTGTTTTTCTCGACGATTTGTTTTTTTGTTGAGTTCATCTCAGTTAGAGTATTTTTCACCTTGTTTGCAAGAACAGTTATGAGTTTATGTTCTTACAAAAAAATGCTTCTATGTACCTGCAGGCCAGCGGTATCACGTAGATTTGGGAATGTTGTGATTGTGCTAAACCGTACTTAAGGTGAATAGTGTTTAATAATAAAACTGTTCTATTGTGCAGTATTCATACGTAATAAGATTATTTTATGTTAACATTAGTATTCAAATCTTTATTCAAATTAATGTTGACATGTTAAGAATATTAAATACGTACAGCTTTAATATCCAAATCATTACCTGCTTACAACTGGTCTAAATTTTATGTGAAACTATTTACTGTAGTTTGGGCATTTTAAAATACCAATTTACCTAGTTTTACAAATTATAAGAAATAATCCCGAAAATGTGGTAACATCGCCTGGGTCTGCTTTCTTAGTCATCTGCATTACAGCATGGTAAAAATGCATATATTGGCACTGTACCACACAAACCAATACTGCAAATAAAGGCATTTGAAACCAAAAATAATAATAATACCATTTGGGCTGCAAGAGGAATCATGGCCATTTTTTGCTTTCCTAAAATTGGACATTTTACACGCTGAAAAAACAAGATAAAGTATGAGCTGGGTAGTAAACTACGACGTACAAAAATGCAAAGCTGCATGATCATCATCACAGTTAATCAGAAGACGGTAACAAGCAACATGCAAACAATGGCTATTTATCGTTCAACGGTTTAAGTAAGAAACTTCATCGTCTGTATCAGCAGGTTGCCGCTCGG
>JAHZNE010004121.1:0-12583 GCA_027744055.1 Callyntrura sp. NNG-2020
AGTAAAGATAATTGGCAAACCACTCATGCGTGAACTATAACCTCACATTCTTTACCCGGTCATTCTCGCATTATTTAGAAGTGGCTCATAACACTATACACTACAGTTGCCAACATGTTAGCATATGATGAACTATGAGACTATGGCTAAGGATCGTAAATAAAGAGTTTAACCGCAAACACTCAGATCATGTTTAAAATATTTTTATGACAAGTGAGAATAATACGATGATATTATAAGTTTGTTATTACAGTCAACAAAACACAGAAGAATTTGTACACCATTGCTGCCGGTTATTATCAGTTTCACAATTTCAATTGACTGTTGATTCGGATCTCTGTTAATTACTTCTTGGAAGCTTTTGCAGATACTCGTGAAGTTTTACTGCGACCAGGAGAATTATCAGCTGCGGAAGCACTGACGCGGCCACGGCGACCTGCAGATCTTTTGCCCACTTGTCTGCGCTTTTGCTGGGATGTTCCAGAGGACTTTGAACGCTTTCGGCGCTCAGTAGACTTTTTGGCATTTTGTCGACGTTTTTGAGAGTTTGAGGTGCTCCTCGAACGCCGACGGGTAGACTTGCTGCTTCGACGACGCTTCTGCTGGGAAGTTCCGGATGCTTTTGAACTACGACGGCGCTCGGTTGATTTTTTGGTTTGGCGACGCTTTTGCTGAGAGGTTCCTGCAGTTTTAGAGCGGCGACGGGCTGTCTTGCCAGTTTGGCGTCGCTTCTCCTGAGATTTTGACCGACTACGTCGCTGAGTTTGTTTCTTTGCGCGTTTTTTAGACGTAGCATTTGAGGTTGAAGGTCGTCTTTTCCTGCTCATCGTCGTTTTCCGATTCTCAGCTACAGGGGTAACAGAAGCGGCATCATTACTTGACGTGGTGCCGTTTGATCCAGCTGGCTCATCGTCAGCGGCTGCTTTCGAACGACGGCGACGCGAGGCAGCCACTTTAGCTGAGCTACGACGTTTCTGCGAAGTGGTTGTAGATTTTGTTCGTTGGCGCCGTTCAGCTGCCTTCTTGGTTGACTGACGACGCTTCTGCTGGGATGCGGTTGACTTTGAAGATGACGTTGACCTACTCCGGCGTTGTGATCCACGTTTGCCTCGTTTTTCATTCTTAGCCGCTGTCTTCTTAGAACGGCGACGCTGCGGACCACTACTAGTCTTTCGTCGTTTTCCAGCACCCTTGGCTGAGGAACTTGTCTTGCGTTTACGGCGCTCAGCTGTACCACTGCCCCCGGATGAAGACTGGTCATCACTACTGGCTGAAGATCTTGCCTTCTTTTTTGATTCTTCTTTCCATTTTTTCATTTCCTTCTGGTAGCGGGCCGAGTCTTCCTTGGCTTGTTCCTGCCATTGCTGAATCCCGGAAAGTATATAGAACATTTAGAAGCGGAATAATATGATTATCTCAAAAAATATGTACAGTTTATCATGACTTCATAATCTTTATCTACAACTCTTACACTTTTGTCTTCAAGTTTCCCCCACTCCCCTCCAGCAAGTTTCATTAAGTCCTGGGGTTTCGCGTCGGGGTTTTCCTCTCGAAGACGAGCGCGATTTGCCAGCATCCAAATGAAGTACGCAGACTTTGCTCCTTTTGGCTTCCCAGTGTCCTTTTTCCGATTCTGAAAATGCCAAACGAAAACAAGTCAAACAATAACTATCCGATTTGGAAAAATGCGTTCTTGTTTATTTTAAATTGACCAAAACATCATAATAAGCTTACGCCGCCCATTTTCGAAACAATTGCTAAAACGTTCCCTTTCTGTTTATCAAAAGCCCACGTTCACACTCCAGAAATTGCACTGTAAAGTCAACACTAATCGGAACTATCAAGAATAGGCAAAATACCTCGTCGAAAGAGCTTTTGATGACTTCAATGAAAAAAATTCCCAGTTCATTTCTTCAAACTGAATGCAGGCAAAATGGAAAAAACGGGACGACGACGAACAAGCATGTTAAATGTATACCTCCTTGACGACGAACGTCCGGTAACGGCTTAATGTAAATGTAAAAATACGCTAGAAAGCTTGGAAAGGAAAATGGGAATATTCCATCTTCCATCTCAGCCATACAGCTTTCATTTTAAGTTTTACACCAACGCAAACACAATGCACCATACGCAAACCTCCCAGTGAACTTAAATATTGGTCGCTGCGCTGGTATATTTTTTTTCAAAGGTCGGATCTCCTGGCAAAATTCAGTAAGTTAGTGAGTCTTTTATTCTACGAAGGTTTATATTATCCCAATTCTTCTGTATAATTGTTACTTATTGTACTTGCATATTTATTGCCGTTTCGCCATTACCACTGCTAATATTTAAATGTTAATGTTAAATAAACTATACGTTGTCAGTTTTGTAGTTCAAGAAATCCTGTTACGTGTACTTTTTTTTATAAAAAAATCGGTTCCTAATGAAACAGTAACTAACATGTTGATAACATTGGTCACATATACTCTTTGTTAGAATCTTTTCCCATCTATTTATTTCTATCTATTGAAAAAACGGGACGACGACGAACAAGCATGTTAAATGTATACCTCCTTGACGACGAACGTCCGGTGACGGTAAAGGGGGAAACTATAAAAATGTTGTCAATTTTTTGTTTTCTCCTTTTTGCCGTTAATTGCGCCATAATGATGATGCTATTTTCACAAAGAGAAAGCAAGTAGAGAAAAATCTACGGAGTAGAGACCCATGATTACGGTGGGGCACGCAGCACAAACCAAAAAGTGAAATTGCCAAGAAAAGCACACAGACAAACGTTAACTGTTCATTATTTACGCAATTGAGCTAGTTTCTTGTTTTAAAATAATGACACGAGATGACACGAAATATTTTGAACCATGAAAGTTTTTTCCCCATTTGGATCCCAGCAGTATGGCGGAGTGCATTGTTTTGGATGAATAGGATGAAGTTACGTGTTACATGTCGTGTGTGCCATGTTCTCTGTTTTGTGTGCCGTGCACGAAGCGCATTTTCGTGGGGTTTCCCAACGTTACTTCTACACAAGTAGGTACTCTACTCTCACAGCTTTGGCGCAGTGCTGCTGCCGTTCAGTGGGAGTCCTTTCACATCCTTTCCTGCTTGAAAACTTGGGTTTGAGCAAATTCTGGGATCAGTATTGCTTAACGCCTCACAGGGAATAGAAGCACATACACAGTCGCGGTCTCTTATTTCCTTGATAATACTCCTTCTCAAAAAAGAAAGTGACAATTTCCTTTTGGAGAAAATTTGAAAGAAACTTTTCTCTACATTGCTGCAATAGTTGTTATTGTGTAGATGTGCTTGGAATTTTCAATGTTTTCTTGTCAATCTTTCAAGCTCCCGTAGAGAAGTTTGGAGAATTTTCTTGAATTCTTAACTTCTAGTTAGGCTCTGTGTTCGGAATTCCGCATTTTCCATAATTTGTTAAGACTTTGCTTTTATCACTTTCTCTTCAAATTTTAAATTAAGTAAATAAACATTATGATATTGAGTTTTGTAAACTTGGAAAAGTCATTTTGGTGGCGTCAGTGATACGGTTTACGAGATAATGATGGTGTGCAATAAGATAAATTCAGCATAGTGGAAACAGTGTGTTCATTTATTAAATAGAGCAATCTCATTTCTTTACAAAATAAAAACAGCTTTGAAAGTCTGATTTGGAAGGTTGGGAGGGAGTTGGGTAATACCTCACCAAACGACAACGGATATTGTGCGCACGTTGTTCTCTAAAGGACATATACATAATCTAAATCGACTCGACTAAAAATACAATTTCTACCAAACCTTTGATGTCTTACTGTGTTTTACTTTATCCATATTTTTGGCGTGTTATGTGTGGTGCACTGCATATGAAGGACGTCATACAGAGTTCAGCGTCCTAACGATAAACGAAGATGAAGAGTGAGTTATGATGTAACCCTCGCTTTTCTCGTCTTTTCCAGCGTCCAGTAACACTGTTACTCAAATCAACCTTGGATTTAAACAACGACTCGTCTTTAGTTTTCTTAGAAAGCAGAATGGACGTGGACAAAAGTATTTGGCAGTCAAAGGACAATATTAGGTACAGGTTGAGATTATTACAAAAGGATCCCTCGTTGACATCCAAAGACAACGGGAGGGCACATTCAATTTCAGCCAAAAGTCAGCAGTTGTGTAGTAGTGGCAGTAGTAGAAGTGGTGACATGACTGGATATTACAATTTTCATCATCCGGACGTTTATAGTGACGCCAATAACCAGCAATGCCATTTATCATCGTTGTTGTCGTTGTCATTAATATCACACCCCAGACTAGTTTTCATGTGTATCCTTGTGTTGGCCGCGATAGTCGGGGGAAATCCTGTAAGTGCTTATGATCCTGTATACATCCGTAAAGTAAATGGTTATCTGCAGCTACTTAGCTCTGACACGTTGAGATGGGTTAAGCAGGAAACGGCTAAGGAGCCTTTGAAATTGATGAGACCTAATATGGAGCCAGCGGCAATTTGCCGGGTTTGGCATACCAGTAAGCTTTCGTCATTTTTCATTTTATTGCGCCACCTTATTTTGCTCCGTAGATTTGAAATTGTAGAGGAATGCTAGAATGCAGACAGGGGAATTGCATAGAAGAGCTTGCAGCAGGTACACACTTTTCACATTCTTTTTCCAGGTTTACGTGGGATAGGCCTAGTCTCTGAAGACCAAACCGTTTGTAACATTTCCACTCCCGAAGGAATCCAAGGATCTGACAAGTACCAAACCCTATCCACTTCCGCATCCCGCCTTGTGTGGCAGTCGTGGCAAAGGCCAAACCCTCCCCCAATCGGAGCTATTGCCATATCCTTCAAACCTGAAAAGTTTCTCGCCACAGATTTGAATTCCACGGTGATCGGCTACTTGGATCCCAGCAAGAATTTGGGTTCGGCAGTTTTTCCAAATTACCAGGATCCTGTAACGAGCTGTCTCGTGTTGACTGAAATTGAGCCAGAGAGATATGAGATGAGTGATGTGCAACTCAAGCGAAACAAGGGTTTCATGGAAGAGGATATCGTGTTGGCATACGGTCGATTGAAATATGAACTGCCAACAGAAACGCAAGCATACAGTGTATCCAGTAGCAAAGAACGGTCTGTTGGACAGGGGGACAACGGGATGCATTCAAACCCAGAGTCAGATGAAATTGCTGCAGGAGACGGTTTATTGATGGATGAAATTGGAAAGAAGGGGAAAGTGGAGAGTATTCTGTCATACGAAACAAATACTTTGGACAACTGGGGCCAGGGATACCTCATGGCCAAAGGATTGCCGACATCTATCAAGTTAGCTGACGGATCAACTAAAGCGATCGAGTGGGGCATTCCGAATGCCCAAGCAGGTAGATATAATACTTCATTGTCATTTTAGCCTGCAATGCTTTAAATTGTAATGCCTATAACATAACCAAAACAATGTCCCTACAGGTAAAACAGAAACAATGACAGCAGTTGCCGAGCTTGTAGCAGGCACTGGGATGAATGTGACATTACGTGGCACCCGAATCGACGGTGAAATGAGCTATTTGGCGATGCTCAAAACAATTTTCAAGGATGGATCCTCCTCCACCCGTCTTTTGGAAGGACACAGACGCATTAAGGATCTCCAAGATATTCGACTAGAACACAGTAAAATCTACTTTTTGTTTAACGAGTCCGTAGTTCCAGATCAAACTACAACACCAACATCACTTCTCATTAGTGCTGAGGAAGACGTCTCGTTGCAAAGAGAAAATGCACTTCCGGTAGAAAGTAGAAATGTATATTTAGCTGACCAGAGCCAATCCAGTGCGGGATTCATGTCGGTATCGAAACCGCATCTTGTGGAAGGGTCCAGCTTACTTGAAACAAATGATGTGGCACACAGTAATGGTGGTGGGGGGCTAGTTGTAACCACGTCGTTGTTTGTCTGTACCTCAGTAACTGCTTTAGTGGCTGCGGTTGTTATTATTAGACCTCTGAAATACTTGCTGTAATTGTGCCGTGCCGTATTCTTTTCCAGTAAAAAAATATTGCTTTTAACAGGAACTAGCCAAACAATTATTATTAATTACTTCTAAGATAAATGTCATTCTATAATTATTGTCTGCTATCATTTTTATTTCTAGTAGAATACAATTTATGTAGTTTAATTTCGTCTGCAATTTAATTCAGCTCCATCGATAGGAAACGACTACTACAAAGCGAAATATACATGTCATGTCCTTTACGCTTTTTGATAAATGATAATAATAAAGAGTAACCAGTTTTGGTATTAGTGTGAATATTATAAATGTTGGCAAATAATACCCATTTTATTGTACTGTCGTCTCCTTTGCCCTTTAAATTTAAGTAAGGTTGTGAGAGGATATAGTTTCCTTTCGGTTCGGTTACGACTGTCTTATATTAAGACACTATTTTCCGCTGTGGGAATCGATCTTTTAAAAGTGTGCAAGTTTAAAGTAAAAAAAGATGTACAAGGGGAATGCACAGTGCGGCGGCGGGTGGCAGTAGTAGCTGCCAGGCTAGAAATATCCTACCGAATCTGAGAAAATTGGGTAAAGCGTATTGTTTACCAAGTTACGTCATCCAAGAAAAGCTTTAGAAGATTTAAGAAACGACCAAACCATTCTAAGGTCGTTTTACCGCTCGCTGCCTTCAAACGTTCCAATACCTACTATTCCACTTTTCACAAACATGTTAAAATGTTACTTCCATTCTCTCATTTTCAAGCCTGTTGTCTGTCTACACTTTACATTTTCTTAGTTAGTTACCTATTTCCAGAATTTCTCAATTTTTTCTTCTACATGCCAAACAACAACCAACCAACTGCGTTTTTATTTAAAAAAAAGTTTTCCTTGCGAGACGTAAAAGCACGTAGCATTAAGCCAAAGTATCACCAGAAGGAGAAAAGGTGGTTTCAGTGCGCCTTCAGTCCTTCAACAAAATAAATACCTTTTCCATGTACTTGGGTAAATGAAGGTTTTCTCCTCGTGGTGAATTACAGAATCCCTTTTTTCTCTTCGTAACGAACCCAGAGGAGAAAGAGACCATTTCTCGTTACATTTTCCTTCCCTTTGCCATACATTCCCGGATTCAAGCTGCGCTTAGTATGTAGCTTATGAAGGCGCCAATATGTATCAAGAAGAACGTCGACTATACTTCTCGAGACGTCTGGTACGAGTTGTGTGTTTTCTCCGCGAGTACACAACTTTGTGAAACATACCCAGTAAAAATGTCATAAAACTTTTTTGAATAGATGAAGCAGACGATGTCTTCCCCCGTGTCGCCTTCCATCTGAATGAGAGTGTGTGCCCACGGTTGTGTTTTAGTTTTAAACAGTCATTTTAGAAAAGCGCATCTCTACTATCATCTTCATCATCACATCAACTCCAGGAATAGTTGCTGTTGTAGCGAGTTATCAGCCTCCACACGGCGACAGGCACAACAAAAAAAGAGTGAGCGAGCGAAAAGTGGGATGCTTGTTTGACTTTTACTCAGGCGACAAAAGCACAAGCTCATAGTCAACACTTCTTGGAGAGAACACATTTTTGATCATAATATGACATTTTTGAACGACTATTTGATTCCTTTTTAAGAATGGGTAATGGCGAATGGTGGAACGATGGAACACCACCATAGTCATTTTTTGTCAACTCTTACGCCGCAGAAATGAATCTCACTATTTGCTATGTGGTGGTGAGAGTGAAAGTATTTTTGTTTTACGATCTTCCATTACACACCACCAAAAACGAGCTACAGGCAACAACGTGTAATCATTTCATCATCATATAGTGAAAATGAAAGCTTTTCTACGACCAAATTCCCTTTCAGCTTTCATCTCCTGAACACACAACACGACCACGCACACACAGTCTATTTCCCTGGAATCGTCGTCGTCGTCTGTTAAAAAGTTAAAAACGTAATGGCACATTATAATGTCGTTGACGTCTTGTGTACCTTTTCTAAACAAAGGACGACACTTTTATACAATTTTATGGGCACAATACAGTTTACCATTTTATAAAACGACTCTCTCTCTCTCTCTCTCCGTTTCATTTGTCATTAGTTGTTGGTTGGTGGTTTTCTTCTTCAACCTTACATTTTATCATGTGTATACTAACCGTATTTATGATGTCCAAGTATGGCGAGATTTAAAAAAAATAAAAATCAATACGCAGCATTTACGTTGTCGTTTGATTCTCCCCTTTTCAATGTAATTTCGTTGCAAGATTATGGGAAAACTTGTTGCCATATATAGGGAGTAATCAATACTAAATAATATAAAAAACGTTTTCGCTTTCAGCTGCTGTCTTTCAGTATGTGATAGACGCCGGGGAAATAGTTCACTGTTTAGATCGATATACCAACCACTAAAACCACCAAAATGCATTCAATTCAATGTAATGTATTTGACCAAGTATGTAGTCGCCTTTAATACAACCACCGATTTTGTCCTTGAATGAACATTTGTTGGAGCAACAAAAGAAACTTAACCAAACCTCCATAATAACACATCACACACCCCTCATCCTAGTGAAAACGAGTCGTTCTAGCTAAAAAAAAAGTAAGACACGAAGACAACCTTCGTCGTACTGGCCCGCAACTCTCCAAGCACAAATACCGCGTTTGAAACCCGTTTTTAGAAACTAAAACTTGTGTTTAACAGACTAAAAATACTGCCGTAAACCTCCAAAACACCCAATTTTTGTAAAACAATAATAGTTATTATTATTATATCCTCAAAAGTATCACAAGTATATTTTAATCCCTACTTTACTACGAAACACAGCGTATTTTTTAGGGTACCCACTCCATTTTGCGTGCATGTTCCCAAAATCCTGAAAAAGGAGAAATAGGAACATTGGCTTCCTATCTGTGTATTCTTGACCTTGAATATTTTGCCGTATTCGTATGATTATAATATGTTCCGTTTTACGTATGTTCGTGCTATTTTGTTTTTAAAGTAGTAATTACGCATGAATGATGCATGAGGGTGCGTGCATTTTCTTGGCAGGAATACGTGCACGTTGTAATCGACGAAGTATTACGACGGGCAATAGCGACGTGGCGGAAAAGTCCATTTAAACTGTCTTACTTGTCTTGCTGAAAAGGTATGTTTGCATGTCGCTCTAAACTTTTGTTGGATAAATGCACTTACATTCAATATCAAGTGTGTTGCATGCTAGGCGCCTCTTTAAATGGAGTTTAAGGAAATTGGAAAAGCCAAAACTGTATAAAGGCATCAAACACAAACAATACCTTTTCTACAGTTACAATCATGTAGCTCGACTGATTCATTACTTATTTACTGATCGTGTTCATTCATCGTTCATCTTCATATTATTCGCTGGATATCTGACAGGTGTGCGACATGCTCGTTGTTTTATGAGGCTTTAAATGCCACAGACAAAATTAGTATGTATTACCTACCAATAATAGTAAAAATGACCATGCGTTTCATGCGGACACCTAAAATCTATGTTCTGAACCAGTAAATACGTGGTAAAGCATAAACTATTCTTTTTAAAAATTTATCCTAACAGTCGATGTCCTGGTTTTGTTCGCTTTGATTTTCTAAATGAAGTTGACAATCAAACGGTTTAATTACAATTTTCTCTAAAAATCATCACTTTTTTCCATTCCTTTAGTTATTGTCCATTCCACAACCATTCATTCTTGGAGTGCCGATGTCAAGCAGAAAAAATCACTGCTTTCTTACCAGAGTCAGACTTGCTTTATTTTTTCGCTTTATCAACAACTTTATTGTTCCCAATTCCGTCAAGAATTTCTCTTCTTTTCTTCAGCCTTTTCTCCACAAACACCCTTCAAACACAAGCAACGACAGGAGAGTATTGAAAGATTCCTCTGGCTAAATCCATCTCTGTAGCTCGATGATACTTGAAAATTCTTTTAAGAAGTTCTCGAGACAGGACCAAAAGTCTTATGAAAACCAAGCTTTTCCTTCTTTTCGTAACTGGCTTAAAAAAGATGGATGGATTTTAGATGATCGGATTGAATCAAGAAGAGAAAAGAACTAGGTAGTTACATGGTTTATACTACACACTCATTGTAAGTTCCACATTCCCTCTCTTCTCTCTCCTCTCGCTCTCTGGCTAGACAGTACGCACCCTTCCTGCCATCTTTTTTATTTTTTAGAAGCAATAATATTTCCTTTGCTCAATAAGTTGAACTGTGTGGCTTTGACTTGACGTTTTTATTGATGCGTAAAGCCTTTTACAAGAAAAATAATAAAAAAAGGGCCTTAACCAGGACTTATTTCCAATGACTTGCTGTTGTTGTTAGTTAACATGAAAGCTGGATACCTATGTGCAGCTATTGCGGTAAGAAAAATTCTCTTCAATTCTTCACTGCAACCCGGACAAAGAAAGGTAGGTGGTATATTACTCCTCGTTTTCAGCTCCTTAGGTACGGAAGTTTACCTTGATGTGCTTCATCATAAAATAAATGATGTTACAAGTAGCATAACCATAGCATATATGCATCAGTCAGTCATTTGACATACGACTTACCATCAAACCATTTCTTCTATTACGGGGAATTTCAAGTGGAAACGATCCTGATCAGCCTTCGCTTTCTTTCTAAGGCAAATTATAATACTACAAGACGATGAAAAATTACTGTTAAAATTGACGATTGTCGAAATCTCAAAACGTGAATGTGATACTCTATTCCACACAAAGTTAAACTTCATAAAAATTTCACTATATAATGCGGAGCCTCGTCAACAAAATAGGTAGTCACCCTTCGGAAAACTTGAATTCAACCCAGCTTTTGTTGTCACTGTCAAATATACTTACTTTTTATCCGGTGAATATAGTCAATCTCCATCTCTCAATCTCAATAGCGCAGAGGTTGTTTGAATTCTTTTTACATTCCATAAATTGATCCACACAATTTCCCGACAATAAAAACAGACATGTGTGAGTGTGAACATCAATTGTCTTTTTTTGCAGGCTGAATGGAACGTATAGACGTTCGTTTCAATTCCGATTTTGGTCTGACTCCGTTGCTCCTTTTTTTTGTCCGGATTGTCATCGCTCTGGTGTGTGTATTATCTCGTCATCCAGAGATGTTTAGCAATGCAGCGCACACACACACCAGCAAAAGTAAAAGTTTTGCAACATGTCATTGTTGTAACACAAGTCGTGACGATGAATGAAGCACGTTATGCCAGTTTCCTCTCTAAACATACAAAAATCCCTTTCTTTTCTTTAGAAAGTGAGCCTACTACTAGAATTAGACTATATGGAGTACTACGCAGTCGCATCGGACAGAATTAGAAACACCAGGCATAATTTATTTAGCTTTTGCTCAATATGTATCTATCTATCTGGTACATAATGGATGAAGAACAAAATGTTTTTTCTCGGCTACGTAGCATTTCACCAACCACAGACACACAGTTGTAGTGAAGAATGCATGTATAGAAGCAAATTGGGATGGAGCGTAGCAAGCAAGGAAGAGGAAGATACACAGGAATCATCTGACAAAACTCGTTTCTTAGCTGTCTGCAAAGCAAATTTACTGGTTAGATGGAGAATTAGATAAAGAGAAACAAGCCAAAAGGAGTTTTCACTTGAAAAGAGACAGAAATCTGCAGCCAAACTTGTTTTGGTCGATCTACCCCGCTCTGTCGTGTGGATGCGCCATATACAGACACACAGTATCTTGAGGAAGACGAGGATTTTTCTGTCTACTGCTCTTCCTTTCTTTCTCTCTCTCTCTCTCTCTCTCTCTCTCTCTTTTACTTCCTTCCGACTACGCAACAGTATTGACGAAAAGTTGGCCCGGTGCGTCTTCCACTTTTGCTGGTGTAATTCACTAAATAAAAGATTATGAGGAAGATCAGGCTATGTGCGTTGACTATAAAGTAGTGTGAGATTTTCAGAGAACAGACAAGGAAATGTGGGTGGACGTTTTTCTCCATGTCCAACATATAGTAGTGGTTGCATTGACTTTTCCTGGCTACTAGTCCGTTACCCTGCTTTCCCATCACGTCGACATTATCAGTTTCTATTACAGACCACACAGTCCTGTTTTGTAATCTAGGCACATACACCAGAAGAGAATGTCCTACGCACCTTCTCACAAAGCATTTCCTCGTGATCCATTTTTGCAGAAAGGCTTTTTGATTCAGTATGTATGTACATTTTTTTAAACAGAAAACGCGTGTCGGGGTTGTTGGGGACAGTGTCCCATACCATTTGTTTGGATTGTGACATGAATGGGTCAACTAAAGCAAAAACCGATTTTTCTACTTGTTTTCCGTCTTGGCGCTTCATGTAATTAAAGTTTTCTTAACCAATCAACATAATTCGTATTAAATGGTGTGTTAACTTTAACTACATTGTTCTCCTAGATCTGAATAATTGCTGGAACTCGAATGGTGAAGTAAAAGAGTATATGTATTACGTTTTGAATAAACTTCAAATCTCCCATCTGCTCTTTTGGAACCACTAGAAGGTAAGTATTTAGCGTTTATAGTACTACCAAGCTGTGTACATTAGATGCAAATAGATAATCACAGGAGAATAAGGTAATCAATCCCAGGGGCGTACGCAAGGGGGGGCAAAG
>JAHZNE010004122.1:0-18533 GCA_027744055.1 Callyntrura sp. NNG-2020
TATATATATATATATATATATAAAGATCTGTCTGAAAGATCCATTCGAACCATCACACACAATGTGATTTACTGCTTTCCTAACACTTTCTTTCCAAATAACCAGAGATGTACACACACATCTATAGATGACAAAAACACGACGACGACAGCAAAAACGCTGCAACGGAAGTCAAAAATGTCTTTTAACGTTCTTATATAGAATTTAAATTCAGTTTACAGTCAACAGCTTACAGCAACACGCACCCGTCAATGAAAAGAGCTAGTACAGATGGCTTACATTTTCTTATATTGACATTTGTCAACGATTCTGTTTCCATTCATAACACGTTCTCTATTATCTTGTGCGATGGTGTTTTTTTACGATTTCACAACCACCCAGAGCTTCGTGTCTTTTAGATTACCGAAATATAAGAAAAATGAATAAAGTCACTACTTTCGGTGCGAGATGGGAAAAAGTTTGGAAGTTTTGTAAGTATGACGGGTATATTAGGCACATACATAATATTCTATAATAATAATAATAATATTATTATTATTATTATTATTATGTACTGTACAGTCAACAGTGCATTTTTTTCCAAAAAAACTTACTAAAATATTATCTTACTTCCTTTGCTGCACCTTCCATTTTCATCATCCGAGTAGAATCATTAACCGTACATTCTTTTATCTTAGCCAATATTAGCAAGTTCTCCCTCGTTGGGAAATGGTTCGTTCTAGACTTGGTGATGTTGTAATAATGCCGTGAAGGAAAAACAGACAAAACTCTTAAAAGTGATAGAACGCACCTACTTTTGACAGTTTGTCTGCCAATTACCATCAATTATTTCTTTTGCTGCAAATACGTACATATACATGCAATTTGATACGCTCCGTGCTTACACGATATATTCATAATTCATAGGGATATGCACGCTTTCACAAATAGACAAGTAATGTAGTATAAAATAGAGAGAAAAAAAACTTATAAATGACACAGCAGAATGAGATACATTCGAACTTATGTCAAAATGAGTACTTTAATTAACGCATGAATAACCTCACTACTACAAGCATTCATTAGCTGGCTAGAAAGAAGGAATAAAGGCGAGCAGTATAAACTGGCAACCTGCAGAAGCAGCACTACTTTTTACACTGTTTGTGTGCAGCACGAAGCACGACCCAATCCTAAAGAGAAAAGATATTATCAACGTCATCGCAAACATATCAGATGAGCAATAATGCTCTGTACCACCACTATCACCACCGCCACCACCACCACTGACGCTGAAGAGATTTATCGAATAAAAAGGCGCTAGCAGATGTTACATACACTATATATAACACATTTATAATCTTACCACCTTTATTCAAAGCACGAGGAAAAACGCGTAAAAAGGGAGGATAAAAAATTATTTACAATAAGCATGTGTATCATTCCAGTACGACGCATCCTTTAACTACCAACAAACAAATAAACCAAACATCCTCATCAACATCATCATCGCCACTACTAGTACAATTGCCAGTGTATCGTCAGCCAAAGATGGAAACAATAATAAAGGCATTTCATTTTCATAATGTAATACGCTTAAAACATCAGGAAAATGTAGACACAAAGCTGTGTTTTTATATGCGTTTTCTTTTGTCTGTGTAAGTTTGATCATTAATTTTTAAAAGAATCAAATCTTGTTCCACTGAAAAACCGTACCACTCGGAATGTTTATGAGATGATGGCAAGGTTTAATGCTCAGCTTTGTCCGCATATAAACGTAATGAATTAGGGAAGTAAAGAGGAAATTTAAGGAGAAAGGGAAAACGACGACGGGTAAGTGAGAGAGAGAGAGAAACGAAAATGGAGGAACTACACGTACTGCATATATGCATAATAGATAGAGGGCTTCGTTATTACAGAAAATGTTGGCTATATGCACATTTATAAGCGCGTACATATATGTCCACGTATAAAGGCAAGGTTAGTATAAAGTTTACCTCAGCTTCTATATACATAAATTCTCTTCCTTTTCTCTTTCTCTCTCTCTCTCTATGCGAGTTCTCCCCCCCCCTCTCTCTCTCTCTCTTCCCACTACTGAAGCTTACTCAATATAGGTATTCCAGAGAAGACTTTGATAAAAGATATTAGGCGTTTGTGACGAGTGAGTGTAGGACGAGCAAGAGGGGAGTTTTTGCTGCTGCTTGTGCTGTTGTTGAGTTGAGCGAGACGAACCTCTAGGGATCTACACACCACCACCGTGTAATGTTTCTTTCCCCAAATGTTTCAGTTTTTATCACATGTGAGCTCAACCCCAAAGGACAAAGACAGACATTGGAGATACGGAATATATGTGTACTTACACACACACACACAGTCAACGAGGGCATATAATGCATCATCATATTATACTACTACATATGATATGAAAACCAAAAAAAGACTTGGTGGTAAACTAGTGAGAAATATACAGTGTTTAGGTCAAGGGAAAATTAGCATTTTCTTTCGGGCCATTTTTGGTAATTAAATATTAGAAATGAGCAGAATGTCAGTGTTAGTGAGATATCTGAATTAATAAAATATACATAAACACTTGTCAGTCGTTCTGCTTTGTTGTTGTTGGTGTTGAATACGATAAAAAAAAACAAAGAAAACACATTATAGGTATACGTGTTCAAGAAAGGAGACCACAAAGGAAAAAAAAGAGTGAGAATCTTGCCGGATTTTGGTAAGATCTGTTTTCTTCATCACAATCGTCAATCTTGGCGGATAATAACTGTGAATTCAAACACCACCACAACGATGAATATACATATGCACATAAGTGAGTATATATACTATTATGGTTGACGACGACGGTAAGAAAGAAGCAAGGAAGAAAGGAAAAGACAAGAGCCTTTTTAGTTGGTTGGAAAAGCACACACACACACACATGCACACTACTTACTACTACTTCTTGCTGACGAAAGAGAAGCTGAGAATGAGAACAAAACTTAGGAATTCAGTGTGTATACCTATAATATACTCACACACTCTAGTCGCACTCTATTTTGCCTATATGACGAGGAGACTTCACTCGTGTCTTACTAACATTTTCGTTATATGCTTTTGTGTTTAATGTGATGTCATGAACGACAAGTATGTGTGTTGTAGAAAGAAATAAAGAAAAAAAGGAACAATTGTATTGTACCTACTGATGTAGGAGTAATGCAATATCATCATATCACGAACGAACGTATTTTTCTCTATGCATGAATGCATGCATGTATTCATATTATGTAAGTCCATTACCATCATATCATATCAGAAAGCTGAAACCTCTTGTCTGCTGCAGTAAAATGCATAACTTACTTACTACTTGTGTCTTTTTCCCGTTTGCTCTCTCTCTCTCCCTCACTCTGAACAAGGAGAGAGCCAAGTATAAAGTAAACCCATACGAATATCAACGGAATGGAAGTAACATCGCGAAAATATGCTATACATTAAGCAATAGCCAAAAATGAAAGGAAACACACTTGCACACAGCAACCTAGGGAGGTGGGCAAATGGGAAGTAAAAAAAAACTAACAGAAAACAGCGAAAGAAAAAGGGTAACAGCAAATCTCACAACAACATACACTTCGTTTTTGTCATAATATCAGAAAATACAAAGTAGCAGTTCAAGTCCTGCACGTTGTAGTAAGTAACAGTAATATCAGAAGCAGAAAAAGAAACAAAAGTCGAACGAATGGTTATATGCCTCTAAAACGAGTCGTGTGTTCATCGTTACCATTTGTTCGAAAGCTTTTGCTGCTTCAGCATTCCGCATGCAATCGAGTGTGCAGTGCAGAGTTTTTTTTGGTTAGGTTTAAAAAAAAAGTAAGTTTCTCCGTTAAAAAGAGTACAGAAAGAGAAGCACACTCCTCCAGACTAGAAGAAGGCAAAAGAATGCGAGGAAAAAAAAATGCATGCATTGCTTACATTGTCACAAAATAATACATAAACTGAGAGATTATGAGACACGAATAAAGAAAAGAAACTGCGAAAGCGAATTGGGTATATATATGCTGATGACGATTTTTACACAGGGCAAATGTATATTGTGTGTATGTTCAACCTTGCTGGAATGGGAAAAGGCGGCTTTCTTCGTTTTATATGGGTAAGTAGCTCTGTAGTAGGACGTGAAATGCGGTGTGTGTTGTTGTACTTGTATTGTTTAACAAGAACAAGAGGAAAGAGTTTGGTGGAAAGAGAGAGAGAGAGAGAGAGAGAATTGAGAGAGAAAGATGCTTTTTCGCAAAGAATTCAAAAGACAATGCTTTGGTGTGGCTGATCTACTTGTGCTACTAGAACATTTCTATCCTTGTCAAACCATATTCTAAATTGAGCTAGCAGTGGTAGTAATAGTAGTAGTAGTAGTGAACAAATCCAATGTAATGTGTTGGGTTTGTTTTGCAGAAATGTAGCGGAAGACAGAGAGAGAGAGAGAAGGGAAACACGAGAGATCAGTAACAACACGGGCATTTTGCGGAATGCCTTTGGCAGATTATAGATTATACAAGCGGATTTAAGCATTTTTTCAAAGGGATTCTTCTGTTGTTAGCATGTTCCTCCTGCTGTTACTACCTTAAAAATAGTTTACTGATTTTCTTAACTTACCCCCTGGTTTGTACTCAACTCCATCATTGAAACAAAGGTATTTACGGTAGGCACCCTCGTCGTCCTTCCACACTCGACCTTTAATAGGTTCCTTCTTTCCTTGCACGGGAATCACAACTTCCTCAAACTCGTCTGTATCCTTTGCTGAAGAGGATGAGGACGATGCCGCAGCGGGAGCAGCACCAGAATCTGTTGTTGTCGTTGTTGCTGTTGCTGCTGCTGTTGTAGTTGCTGCATTTGACCCAGTTACATTCTTTGAAAATACTGTTTCACTACTTCCTACGTTGTTACCATCAATTGTTTCCTCCTTTGGAGTTGAAGCAGACAATGATGTTGGGGCTGTAACACTAGGGCTATTATTACTACAACTTGGATCTCCGGGATTGTTTTCAGTTTTGTCCACTTGACGTCCACTGTTCTTAGAATCACTTGAATTATCACTGTTTGGAGGAAAGCTGGAGCTTTCATTCGAGGCTCCTGAGAACAACGGTGTTAATGAGATACGCGTTGATGAGGATGACTGGCCAGATGAACCGACATTGCTATTACTACTACTTTGATTATAAATACTATTTGCAGGAGAGGAGGAACTTGAGTTGTTGTTAGTCGTATGCTTCTGTCTTGAACTTCCTGTAACACTGGTACTTACATTGTTTGAATTGCCGGCGGAACTTGAACTTTCACGAGTGGGTGTTGACGGAGCACTACCACTTCGGTGTCTTTGTGAATGATTTGCTAATCCGGATGCAATATTTGTACTTCCGATCTGACTATAGTTACTGGTAGTGTCCTGTTGCTGCTGCTGCTGCTGCTGTCGTTGAAGACTCCCTGGTCCAGCCAACGAGGCACTGTTCACTGAACTTGACTTGAAATTTTTTGCACTAGAACCACCACCATCTTGTCTTTCTTTGGAGTCTTTTCCACCTGAGGAAGTTTTCTCTTTCCTCGGGCTGCTGGCATTTGTTTCACCATTTGATGGGGATCCTTTCAACTCAGCAGCTCTCGCTTCCCTCCCACGTTTAG
Organism: Callyntrura sp. NNG-2020; assembly: GCA_027744055.1. NCBI lineage: Eukaryota > Metazoa > Arthropoda > Collembola > Entomobryomorpha > Paronellidae > Callyntrura > Callyntrura sp. NNG-2020. The sequence goes on from JAHZNE010004122.1 coordinate 5,635, forward strand.
CACCAACCTTTACATTAGTTGGTGTGGTGGTGGAGGTGGTGGAAAAGGTGCTATCCGATTTTCCAAAATTGTTTCCGGTAGTTGCGGCAGATGAATTGCTCGTCTTTCCTTGCAATCTCCCATGCAAATTTTGCCTGTCTCCACCATTTCTAGCGGTTCCACCACCACTTCCGGTATTTGAGTTATGACTTCCATTTTCATTGCTGCTGCTGTTGTAACTCTTTTCCTCCGAAGAGCCGGATGACTCGGTGATCATCCTGAACTCTTTATTTTAGATGGGGTCTGGGAGGTTATCACTTTTCCTTAAACTTAGGACATCTCCGGTATGATCTGCAATGAGACCACAAAAGTTAAATAATTTTGGTCAAATATTAGAAACCTCAAGTCAAGTCAACATTCATATATGCTGCAGATTCCAAAAGATATTAACACACAGAACATTGCGTGATTTCTGTCAAATATCGATTTGGTTAAAATTATATTGGTTTATATGCCATACCCATACCATACAGTATATACAGCCATCAGCTACTACACACAACATAATAATGATTTTGCTTTATTACGGTCAATTCAATGCACGCAGAGAGGCAATACCTAACTATATCCGCCCTTAGTAGTTTTTATGTACCTTTTTTGGCTTTCTTCGTCAACTTTTCCGTTCTTTTTATCCAATATTTCTCCCCCTGATATTTAATTGTTTCCGAATACTTAAACATACGGCTACTGTAATATTTTCCGTTTTTTACGTACCATTAAAAACTAATACTGGTTGTATAGTACAAGTTATATAACCACTTTCTATTGCTTAACTTGCAAAACCTAATTTGTTGGTTTAAAAAATATACCAAGATGCTCTCATCATCATCATCATCAGTTGACAAAAACAAAATTTGAAGAAAAAAAACTATATTATTTTTTATTGAGTTTTGTCAACCATATTGGTCATCATCAGTATTAATAAGCATAAGTGTTTCTATTTGCCAAGTTCAATGGTGTCTAAAAACATTTTTATTCCTTCATTTTCCGTCCGCTTTTTAATAGCCGACGAGTCGGTACTCTCGGTGGTACATTCAATTCACAGCTCAATAAACTTTGTAATAATACCGTACCGCGTTACCGCGTAGCATGAAAATAAATCAAAACCTCGTTTTTTTAAAAACACGAATCCCATTGCATGTTGCATGACTATCAATAAACATGTAATGAAGCTATCGGTTTTCCTAACAAGCCGATTCCCAGCATCATCAGAAGAAGGGTACAGTTAATGACTGTAAAATTGAGCGTATTTGATTAGATAATTACGTTTTTAATTACGTCCATATCAGTCCAAACTACTCCTGCACACATGTATCATTATCAATTTCATCATCGATTGTTACTCCCGCATCATCAGATGAAATCAACATCATTTTATAAAAACCTCACAATTTTGAGGCAGCAATGAAAAGTAAGCATATTAAAACCAGGTGCTTCTTCAAAACACACAAATCTTCCTAAAAAGTGGAATGTTAACTTTTTTCACATTCATTTCATGATGTATATTTTTATCACTTTCTTTCTCTCTCTCTCCTCGCTTGCCTAATCTTCCCCTGCTGAGAATTTTTAACCTTTAGGCAGGTGAAGTTTAATAATAAAAGCACTGTATCTATAATATGTGTAGCAACATGTTCTTCCTCCTGAGAGGCAATCAGTTGTCGAATGATATATATGCGTGCTGTGTAGCTTGCTTGTTGTGTCTGTGTGAGTAAGGCCTACTCTACATACCAAGAACAAAAAGAAGAGAGACCATAAGAAGAAGAAGAACGATGTTCCGCTTAAACCTCTTTTTTTACAGGTATATTCCATTAAGCAACCTACAAAAAAGTGATAGTAGTTTTTTGGACGTTCGTTCATTTCGGAGAAACAGTTTTGTAGTAGTGGTGGTGGTAGTTGTACTCATGGTAGCTCTTTTGCTGCTGCTGATGCTGCTCCTGTCGACTCTCTCTCTCTCTCTCACACACACACACAAGCTCTTTTAGAAAAAAAGTGAGCAAGTGAAGCGGCAGCAGAAGCTAGAGCACGAAGCACTCTTACCAATAGCACCAGAGAGAAGAACCATCGGCAAAGTACATACATAATATTATAAGAGCAGCAGAAGAAGAAGAAGTGAGAGATAACAGGAAAACTTTTGGCATCATCTGCAGATAGTATATCGACACTGTGGTATTCTATTGATGTTGGCACAACCACACAGTATCTCTCTCTCTTACTCTTTCTGCAAATTACCTGCTTTCTTCAGTTGGCAACTGAAATATACCGTTTGTCTCTCTCTCTCTTTACTCTTCCCTTTGCATCCCTGTCTCTCTTCTCACACAAAGCCTGATTACAAATTACAATGTCTGATCATTTTCCTTTATAATCCAAAGAAACATTTTATTTACTGTCATAATATTCCATATTTTATGAACTAGCTACTGCCGTTTAAAAATTTCAATTTGAAACAACAACCCTGCAAGAGTGGCAAACAAAAGCCAGGCAACATGCAGACACACTGAAATATCGTTATAGAATGACACCGCGCCGCCGAGAGGACGTGTTGTATTGTTTATCCCTCTCTAATAAAATGAACAAATGTTTTTGCTCGTTCTTCTGTTTGTGTCAGAAAATAGGAAGGATATTAGGAGATATATTATGTGTAGCGACAGCGATACAGAGCGGATGGATGACGGGATGATTGGCTTATTAATAATGCCATATTACCGACGGCGCATAATAAATTAATAAAAAAGTAAAGAAAGAAAAAAGTGCGACAACAGAGAGGATACGAGCACATCATCATCTGATTACATTAGCCAGCACCTTTAAAAACGTACATCACCTCTTCTCGCAAACTCATTGAATATGCATATCAGTCAGTACGGAAAATGGATGGACGTGAATGAAAAAATGAAGGTTAGTGGCAAAACAAGTTCATAAATAATGAGTCAATCAATACAAGAAAACGGCTTATAGGAAAAATTGATAACGGTCGGATCTGGCGTGAGATCAACCAGATACTGTAATAATAAAATATGGCATTACTGCCCAAAAGGGTCTGTTGTCACACAGTCACAATACCAGCCTGCATCCTTATTTCTCCCCTCCAACTAATTCCAATAAGCGAGCACCAGAGAAATACAAGCTGTGCGTGTAGGGCTGCTGGCAGCAGATATTCTTCTCTTTCGTATATAGGGAGAGATGATAAGTCTGTACTTTTGCAAATGCACATTTTATATACATACATATTATATATAACAGTTTTATGAATATTGTGCCATATTGGCATTGGATCTCGCATCTTTATATAGGTACTTCAGCATTTAGGAGTGCTTGCATTAAACTATATTTATACTTGGTGTGTAACGATAACGAACGGTCTGCTACGATACGTGTGTGGTACTGACTGCTGACTGTGTGAGTAGCAAAGGCAGCAAGCAACACTACTATTACTACAAGCAACCACCGTCGCCACCAAAAGCAAACTTTTGTTGGTCGTGCAGAAACAGGAGGAAACGCACAAAAACAGTGCACACTTAATGGTATACGAATAAAACATGTGTCCATATTACACCAAGTGGTACATCATCACCACTATGATGATGATCATCATCGTCACCCCACACAAAGTGTACGTGAATACGAGTAAAAATGCATTATTCTTCTGAACAGAAATAGTAAGATTAGGACACATACACACACACACACTCATTTTCAACCAGGATGATATGATGATAACAAATAATATGCATGATGCATAAGCAGAAAATGGACAGATAATGATGAGATGAGAGGATGACGAAGATCATGATCATGAGTGACGACGAGTGATTTGGCTTCGTTAATACAGACACGTTAAATTTTAACAAACTAAACTAGGTACCACTATCACACCGCATCAAAGTAATAATAATAAAAAATGCAGTGCATAACCACATTATAACGACATTATCAGAGAGTAAAACCGTAACTCAAAGAGACTCTGTTGATTTGGATTTTTGTCTGCATTCCACATTTGACATTACAGAGCGTCGATTTCATATATTCTCTCGCTCTCTACCTCTCTGTTGTTCTGTAACAGTAGTCGCAGAAAACTAATACAATGCAATAAACCTACGGATGTAGTGTAGTACATATAATTTTTTAAATGTTATTATATTACTCTAACGAAAAAGCTGTAGTTAAAGCCCAGACATCATTAAGAAACAAATAGCCAACCAAATTTTTATGCACGTATATAGTCAGTCGTTAATTTTCATGTAGGAATCGACTGTGAGAATGTGAAGAAGCCTTTCGTTCTCACTAATAGAAAAGCGAAGAAGCATTCATGGCAGAAATATCATTTACTAGCAACCCTACACCACCGTATTGACTGACTGACTTCATCAATATAATATTTCTTATTGAATAACCCCACAACCACTAAAAATGCAAAATTAAAAAATCCGAGCATCCCATAATGCACTTTACATTTTATAATACGCAAACGCAAGTGCAAATGCACGCTGGCAGAGGCACGCAGTGACTAGGTAAAATAATAATAATAATATAAAAAAATCGTTGTAAGTCCATTTGAGCATTTCTAGGTACTTACTGTGCATATACACGTTGTGCCTACGATGATTATGAATCATCATCATTTTTTAGTGCAACCAAAAGAGACGACTTGGGTTGGTATTTATTGGATAGAGAAACGAAACATGTTTCTAATTTCGAATATCAGACGACGGAATACACCTTCACTTGACGTTTATAATAACTAATAACGCACTCACAATAGTCACAATGGTAGCTTTCAGCGTATACTAACAAGAAAGATTGCTCCACACACACACACACACACACCATACGAGAGCGAGAGACTCACCGAGTGGGTATGCGGACAAGCGTGTAGGTATGTTTTGAGTTTGTTAGTTATCTCTGGTGCTAGCAATGCCTCCTCGCTTGCTAGTTTTGCAGCATTACCTATTGTATTGTGAAGCTTGTAAGTAAACAGGACAAATAAATAGCATCATTTCTTCACGCAATGTTGTTCTTTCCTTCTTATATGTTCATCGCAGAGAACATATAGAGTAGGCATATAGTATGTTTAACGACGACACGACAGATTGGAAAGCCAAAGGGATGTACATAATAGTTGAGCATGTAAGATCTGCCAACAAGATTGATAGCTTGGAAAATTAGAAAAGATTCCTTGATCCACAACTCACCAATAAAGAAGCATACTGATTTATAGGGCATTCACTGCACCATTACCGAAAAATGTTAAATCCTCTGTTTAGTTGGAGGATGTAGTAGTAGCAGCAGTAGTAGTAGTTGTACAATATCTCTTCGGCACTAGACAATTAAGAATAAACACTCTTGTTCTCCATATTCGTATCAAGCCTTTGTTAGCATAACTTTTTGAAGAGAGAGAGAGAGAAACTGATATATATATATATAGGCTATAATTATATTTGCTTTTGCAATCTTATGGCGGCGGCAGCGGCAACACCAGCATCAGTTACACCAAAACGCTGCAGTGGTTTTACTTATCAGCGAAGCGAGTCAGTTCCATGCGCGTACTTACGCAAAATTATAGCTTTCTATGTGTATTTTCCGGTTCTGTGTAAGAGGCTTTCAGTTTATTTCGCGGAGCCTGATATATATGCTGTTGTTTTTACTCTGATATTCGCAATGGTCAGCCAAGAATTGGATGAAATTTCTGTAACTATTATTGTCTGATAATCAGCATTGCAAATATTATTACTCTACACACACACATGTTTATATTATGTTTTGCTTCAGAATATTATCGCACTATGTGTGCATATGAAAATGCTTTGCCCATTACCCCAAGCAGCAACGACAGCAAATTTATCCCATTCTTGGCTAGTACTTGTACTGTAGGAAGAATTGAACCCGTGTGTGTTGGCTAGAAAGGAAATGGGTAATGTATATCCCTAGAAAGAACTTCCGCTTTACTCATTCATGAGCAAAATGTCAGTATTTTGAGCACAAAAACACATAGGGCGGAAAACGAGTAAAAAAAGCGTCACTAGATTGGAATATTAAGATGACAAGGCGATGTTAAGGATCCTGTTTTCAATGTTTAATTGAGCAATTGCACAACAAATCTCACAGTAATTCACCTTAAGAAGACGCTCTTGAGTTGCACGATTCACATCGGTAAATAAAACCAGAGTAAGAATGACGCAACGTGCGGAGTCGTGACCATTAGACTAATTAAATCGAGACAAATGGCGAACATGTGTGATGATTGTTGCCCACTAAATATTATTAAAAGTGAACATTACACGATGACACATTGGATGTCACAGTCATGCCATAATACTTGTTGAAAAAGCATTCTTACTCATCGCATTTACTTTTTAACCTATGGCCAAACATTTATATTATTGTATTTTCACACACACATACTTCTTGTATCATTATTTACTTAATATTACGTCAAATACTTTTATTTCCATTATTTATATGGCCAAAAAGAAGATGTACATGGTGAGATCCTGTGACAGACGCGTCGTCGTTATATTTAAAATTTAGAAAAAATTGTCTGCATTCATTAAAATTTTGGACACTGATAAACTTTTGGAATCACAAATTCCTTGGTTGTCACCTAACCAAATACTTTGACGTCCCTTTGTGCTTATTTATGCGAGTAATATAAGAATAAAGTAATGAGTACTGAAAACACTGAAATGTAGTCACTAGCCATTCTGTACTCAGAAGTAGTCAAAAGACAATATTCTTATCTGCAGAGCTGCCTTATCTAATACATGTACCACAAAACATGAATAATGATAAACTCAACCTTTATACATAAAGCAGCGGTTGTAACTTTCATAGCGCAAATGGTTATATCTTAAGTTTCTAAACATGTACACTTTTGCCTATCTAAAAGCTAGTAGTAGATGGCTGATGGCTTCCAGTTTGGTTATGATTATGAACTAGCGTGCGGTGTGTTTTGTTCAAAATAAGTGATTACTTTTAGGCAACCGTTGAACAGTTTGTGCTTGCACTGTTTATAAACTGACTTTGACCTCCGTATCTTGCAAACGCAAAAAAAATGTTTTTCTTGTCGTTATCTAAACTTTGCTTGATTTTTCGACAATTGGATTCTTCGTTGATCATTTTCGAGTCCTGCACAACAGCCCAAAATGTGGTAACAGAATTGCTGTTAACTCAAATGGCTCATTAGCATCACACCATGAAACCTTTTTTTCTATACTAAAAGTAAGACAGATAAACAGCAGTACATAGCAGGCAGTAAGTACGAAGTATACTGTTGTGGATACAATGATATATAATGTAAAACATAATGTGTACTTAACCTTAAAACAATTGTTGCAGTTATAGGTTGACTTCTCCCATTCATTCTCTCTCATTTATTGAACTTTTACATCTTAAAGTGTACCACGAGTGTACAACAAACCACAGAAGAATATTTTGAGCAATGGGAATGGTATTACATCAAGGAAAGGTCTTACCACTTGAGAAATTCATCAAAGCAATAAACGTTCAAAGCGTATACATTAAGTTGCAAACCACTTCTTTTCCTAACTGATTTTACGTGTAACGAGTATGTGTCCTCTCACAGTCAGCCCCTTATGACGATATGACAAAGATATAAGAAGGAAACCTGAGACATAATAATAGCTATATATATATATATATAGATATATGAACATATATGTTATGAAAACATCCTTCATAATATGTCAAAAGAGATCTTTTATTATCACGTTTTAAACACATCAGCGAAATATTTCTATAATGTTCGTATTCGTATGCTGCAGAAGCTGAGAACATAATTTGGAGACTACCTAAATAATAACATATCAACGTCCACCATATTGCTTACTTTTATAAAAATAAAGATGTACACAATAAGTTATATATACCTATGCATTCCCTCAGAGACATGTATGGATTTTATTGACTTGTTGTTGTAAAGTTTTCAAGAGATGATGCTTTTCTGATATGTGCATAGACGCACAAAGCATTGCTACTGCAGCTACTACTCATTGGGTTGGAACTGAAATGAAATATAAAGATTTCTTGAAATAAGTCGAAAACAATGTTCATACAACTCTCTCTAGGACAAGACCTAGGCAGACTTTAGGAAAGGATCTAGCATCTATAGCAGACAACTTTGAATAATGCTGGTGATAGCAACGATGATGATGATTCCTCCGTGGAAAGGGATTTTCAACTTTACAAACCGTCTTTTACTCATATGAACTTTCAAAGTCGTTTGCCTCCGTTTTGTTTATACACTCTTTGCACTGTAATTGCTGAGCAGTAGTAGTAGTAGCTATTCTCATTCAAGCACCAGCCTAATTTCGTTTGAATTTAAACCTATCAAATCCTTTTCTAGTTTCAGTACCGATGATGATGATGATGTAAATCTTTGGCTTCACATATGTCTTACAATAATTCTGAGATGTAGGAGGACGTATTTACTTACCTCTTCACAATTTCTTTTTCATCAACTATCAGTGCTCTCAGCAAACTGTACATTCAGCAACATACAACATAAAAAAAGTTCTTTTCACAAAATTTTAGCTGATGACAAGTTATTGTTCATTTGTAATAATTTAATAGAAATTTGTCCAGAAGCGTGTATGAGCGTTCCGGAAATGTGCGTTAGTTGTAGCCATAAACCATGTTTTAAAAAAGTGAATGCATATATATCTTTTAGACTACTTTAAACGTTAAAATTTGACTCCATATTATTAAAGTATGGCAAACACACATAAGCATATTTACAAATATTGCAATAAGAACTTGACACATAATATAATATAATGCCAGGCTTACTGTCTGTATTCTGTGTTCTAACACATAACAAAGGAAAGAACAAGATGAATTTTCTTGCATGATGTTTGGGGTAATGTGTATTATTGCAACAATTGTATATATACGCAAACTAAACAAAATGTGATGATACCACATCACCCTGAGCCCTAAACAAAAATAACCGTCAGAAAATTCATCCCGTTCTTGGTTTACACAAGCCTTCTTCTTGTTAGTCATTGATTAGTTGGTATCTCTCCCCTCCCCAATACAATGAACAATATTATTACGTGTTCATATGCTTACGTGTTGTAGGGTAGAATGCATATTGTTATTATACTGTACCACACATATCACATTGAAGTAATATACAAATACGTGTGGGTTCATTTCGTCTTTGCTTTTTACAAACAAAACTCGTCTTCTCAAGTGCTTGAATGAAAATACAAAACAGAAAAATAAAGATTAAGAGTCACTACTTTCGTGCATGAACGACAACGACATATCATTACGAGCTTCTGATATGAGGTCATTGTTTACATACGCAGCAATACCAGCCAAGAAGAATAAAAATACAAGGGAATCATTAAACTTTATCGTTTGTCTACCTTTATATACAATCTAGACAATAATTGTCTAAATTCATGGTATCCGTTGTCAGTAAGTATGAAGTATGAAAAATTACAAGTTCTGACTATTTTGGGCAAAATTTATCCATGAAATCAAATGAAAATGTGACAACATAAGTTTAGTTAAGTATTGTATTGTAAACCATAGCTTATCGCTTCATCGGATTAATTTAGTAAATACAAAAAAAAAGATTTACAAACTTCAACAACTTATATGCATTTATATACATCAATCACACGATCCCACTTTATTATGATAAGTTGGTTGAAAAATTATCAAAGTAAACTAACAAGTAATAATGCTTGGATATTTTGATATTAGAAGTAGTTCGCAACGTATCGCGATAGATTATGCCAATTATTACTCAACCATAAACCACCATTCCAAACCTATAAGGTGTGTTCCAAAAATAACGTATAAATGAAATACAAATTCTTGTTTACGAATACAACTACTTCCAGCGATAGTTGTGGGTTGACATTAGACCAAAATGCTTTTTTTCAATTACAGGGCGCGATCGAAAATAATAAGACTATGAATGTTCTACTTTGAAAATGACATTACATAACTAGCGTAGCATCCACTTTATGTTTTTTATATCAAATATCAGAGTTTAGGTACATAGGAAATTGACATGCTTCAATTCAGGGTTAAGACCGTCAAAAATCTATGTAAATAAATGGAGAGTCTACTAATTTATTTTTAATAAATAGTAAAGCAGCATATCTGGTAAAAGCATTTAGTGGTGCGTGTATTCACAGTAAATTAATCAAACAACTGAAAGTACACGGCAATGGTTTAGTGGCTACAGCTGAACCGCAGCATTAAATCAAAGGTTTTATAGTTAGTTACCCATCTTTGAAAACATGAAATGGCAAGGTTTTTGTGTCGTCTATGATGAAAGTAATTCGTAGTCGTTATTCTTTGGTATGTTATTCGACTAATTAATATGTATAATGCGCTCATGTTGTGTAATTCTTGATTTCTTGTTTCTTTCATTGCAGTAATAATACTTTACAATATTAATAACAATCAATAGTTGAAAAATGCTCTTTGAAATACTGCAAACATCTTCATCGTCTTCATCTACACTTGTCCACTTGGCCATTATTATTATCATCATTATGAACGATCATTACCGTCATACAAAATTTATAAATACAAACGACAAGAAATGCTTACTTGGTACTTAATTCCTTGAAGCAAAATCGTGAGATTATATTTTTTAACCGAGAAAACTGTCGGAATACAAAAATACGATAATAGGGTGGAACAACAACGCAAGGCAGTATAACAAAAAAACGGGAGAAGAAGTAGTGGTAAGTAAGTGAAGTAAGTAGAGAGAAAAAAGGATCGAATGTGTGTAGTGAGGGAACCACTAAAGTAGATACGCACGACGACGACGACGACGACTGAAAGACGATAATGATGACGTGATATACAGAAAAACTATGTATGCATAAAAGGATCAAATAAATGGCAAACTTTACAGGGCCATTAGGAAACACATCAACCCAGATAGATGCATCATAACGTGCACGGAAGCCGGGGAGACATCACATAATAACAGTTTATTACAGTTCTTCTGGTGTTGGTGGTGGTAGTCAAGGATGGTAGAAAAAAGAGAAATAACTAGTCTGCAACACTGCACTACTACTACTACTACTATTACAGCTCCTGCCGCACAACTTGGACTGCTTTCTTTTGCTTAGTTTGCTGGCTAATAATACGATACTTCAAGCCAAAACGTCGTCGCTTTACGGATATTCATTCCGCTATATAATGCCTGCAAACTGTTGTTATTGTTGTTCTACGAGTGATCTACAAGCTAACTAAAGCTAAATGAAAGGGCAAATCCACTGCATAACATAAGCCGCCAACAACAAAAAAAAACGCTGTTGTATTATGTGTAATCGCTAACTATATCAGATCATCATCACCATCAACTCATAACAAATACACAATGTTAAACTTCTTGATTATCATTATCAAAAAATATGTGAACCAACAACTGCTACGCTACTTGGTGTCTAACCTAACAGCGTATCGAATTATCTCAGCACATGCATAAAATATATTTTAAACCGTTTCGCTTCACTCAACTTGTACTCGTACAGTAACACCACACGAAGAAGTAGGCATAGGTATACTACTGACTATTTCTATTAATGCTGTCATATATCATCATCATTATATATTACCTATATATGCACTCGTACTTTCATATTCCCACTTTGCAATAATCATAATAATAATCATAGCATCGCTCTCAACCACCAACATTTTTGTTCATTCACCACAATTGAACCACTTGCTTGTAAACGTGCAGTTTTAGTCAAGTACAACGAATCCCAAGCTCACTTAAAATTTTCTGCATTCAGGTAGCATTTTGTACAAACGACTCTTCTTCTTCTTGAACGAAAGAAAAAGCAGCTAGTCTTCTTCATCGGAGAATAAAAAGACAGTCTCTATATCTGCCTCACTAAAAGAATGCGTGCGAAATAGTTCCTTTCGAGAGACTGATGCTGCAACACACCACACACACCATAGACCAGTCGTCAGCACTACTGCGGAGCTCTGCCTTTTGCCAGGCAAGTAAGAAAGAGAGAGTCGTTTACCTGAAATCCCAAGTTTATTAGACAGTTAGAGGTTCTCACAAAAAGAGTTTTTGATTGTGATTTACCAACAACAACAGTCGCTATCAAACTCCCTTTGAAAAGCCTTTGAAAGTGTTCCCCAGAAAAGTTCTTGTGTATTTATTTCGCGCATACCAAGAGGAGGGGAGCATATACATATTTACCAGCTTAATCATGACCATAATCATCATCAAAGTTTCGATGGATGAGCTGACGTGCCAGAGTGCCGAGTAACCGTCATTGCATCTCAGACAACGCAATATGCAATAAACAAAATTTCATTTTTTTACTCAGCATTATAAAATTGGTACACAAGTACACTTACAAAAATGCATCTTTCTTTGCATCTAATTGCTATTTGCCAGGCTGTTATTAACTGCATATTTCAAATGAGTTCATTATAAATAAAATATATAGTTTACGTATTCAGCACAAATCTTGTTGCGTCTTAGATAGAATTGAATCTTTCTTATGACCTTCCTTTCCTAAATTTGTAACTTGTGTATTAAAATTACACCAAGATTTCCTGTGGACTTTACAAGTTTCTACCATAATAGCTTGTTTTTTTTCTTCACGTGACTGTGTTGACTGTAAGTTATATTGTTGACTCCTTTAAGCATTTACCATCGCGGATACCTATTACCACACTGGTGCTGCGTATCATGTTCATTATAATGCCTTAAGGAGCTGCAGTACTAAATACACTTAAATGCAAGATGATAATAATATTTTGTATATAAATATACCTACTTTAGCTTTGGTTTTGAAGGCTTGCTTCCTTGCAGAGAGAGAGAGAGAGAGAGAGAGAGAGAGAGA
>JAHZNE010004124.1:0-27484 GCA_027744055.1 Callyntrura sp. NNG-2020
GAAGTACTGCTGAATTGAAAAACTTTTCGAAAACATGATAATATGTTAGCAGTGGAGTAACTTCATTCTTCCAATGGAACTTTTTCATTGACTTTATAGCAGTACTGTATACTAAAATTTGCTTTGCAGCGTTATGCACTTCGTTGGTGGTAGGAATCTATGGAAAATGTCTACTCATGGCTTTTTTTTCTACAGATCCTGTCATATAACATTCCTTTTTTATTTCATGAATGGTTGTTCCCAGTACCATAGAATGTCAAGTCTCTTGTGACTTTGAGGTAGGCAGTGATGAGGTTTTCTTTACAAAATTCAGGTAGAGGAATACAATGTAAAATTCAAGAGCTCTGTTCTGTTATAATGATGCACAATTAAGCTTCCATAGATGTGTAGCGTGCACCATTTCCAGGAGAAACATCAATATGTATTATGATTTGCTATTATGACTGTGACAGTACCACGATGTGAGTTGAGAATTGATAAAATTTGCAAAAGAGGTGAATTATCCAATTGCATTGTGATTAGCTTACGACTTTCATTTATAAATCACCCTTCTTCGTATTCTCTCCTCCATCACATAATGATTTACGCACGACAGGAAGTACTTGGCATGACATTTGAACTTAGAAATATAACAAACTTAGACACTGAAAACACTCCAAAAACATCAAATTACGTCAACAGGGACCGTATTATGTCGTGCAGTCGCACTAGTTACAGTTGGATACATGACGTCTACTTTATACTGGGTTCAAACTAACTGATAAAATTCTTCCCGCGTGCACTTCCAATTCCAAAGTCATTTTTAATCTTCAAAATTTCTACTGTGGTCTTTCACCCATTCAAAAATTGCAGAAAAAAACAAATATATATTCAGAGAGAAGAATAGTTAAGCACGATTTAAATTACACTGATAAAACCATCGTCGTTGAAAATTAGTATGAATTACCACGTTTCACTCACGTAGTCATACGATGTCAACAGTACTTGCAAAAGCACTATCTAGGTAAATATTCATACTTGAAGTTTTATATTCAAGTACATATACACATGTGGATGTAATTAAGCCACCGCCATTACTACTTCTATACTCGAAACTTTACAGAGAATATTTTGCAGAAAGAACCCCAAATCCAAATAGCATGTCAAGTACTTCCCTTGTGAGAGAAAATATCTGAAAAAAGAACTTCGCATAGAGGGAGAAAGTATTGTATGACTATATGACATCATTTTTGGTTAAATATTCATTACGTATAGACCTCACTTACAATTAATACCAGCAGTACAAGAAGTTAGAGTTGAGTAGTGCTTCTTCATCAAAATCGGGGGTCAACAGTTAATGCGGTAAAGGTAGTAGTACATATCTACAGTAGTGCTGTGGATATGTGAGCCACACTAACAACTTCCTCGTTCAGCGTGAAATATGTTTACGCTTGGATAGAGTTGCTATATCTTTTTCACAATTAATAACTCCTGCTCTGACAGTCATTAAAACTACAAGAAACTACTGAAATGTTCTTTCTACTGTAAAGTAATAACACCAAAAGAGGAGTCTGTGAACTAAAAATGTAGTCAGAGAATACGAATATCCACATTACTTTTAGAGCACTGAAGTCACATCTATCTCTCACCCAGTGCATGCTAGTAGAGTTGATAAAAAGTTAATCTGAAGTGGTAACAGAGGTGAATAACTTTTTGAGGGGACCGCAGAAGTACCAGAAGGGAAATACCAAATATAACGGGAATCCTACATTTGGATACGTAACAGGTAAAGAATTGCGGAAATAGGAGTTTCATATGAATTTAATCAGAAAATCTGTCGTATGTATAAAAGGTTTACATAGATAATATGTTTCCTTTTTTAGTTTAACTGGAAGTGGAAACAGGAGAGTTATCTCTTTAGAACGAATTCGTTAGAATTCAGGTGGTTTTCAATTTTGTAGCGAGTACCATACCATTTTAATCTCTGATTTCATATCCTGTGATTATTGATGCTATCTAGAATGAAAGGAACATCGATCATTTAAGTTCTGGGAAACCTTCCTTTTTTCGTGCTGTTCAGTCAGAGTTACTGGAATTTCTGTTTTATCTCAAATCCTGTCCTAAAAAGGCATGCTGTTGTCATTTAAAATGTGTTTGATTTTCTTGGAATATTTTCAGACCGCGAATAATGGAAACGCCACGATGAGCACCTTGTCTTTCACTCCAAGGAAAGAAGATTCTGGAAAGTATTTATCGTGCCGTGCTGAAAATTCAATCATTCCCAGTAAAGTTCTTGAAGATGGTTGGGATCTTCAAGTACAGTGTAAGTATGGCCTTTCTTTTTTTCCAGCATGATATCATTTTTAAATTCAAAACGAAACCAACACCAGCTCCCTCTAAGATGATCCATCCTTCCTATAAATAGACTTTCACGATGTAAAGATTAGAATGTATTTCCTTGCATGTTGATCTTGATTAAACTTGAATATTTATGTTTATATGAACCCAAACACGCAACCCGTGACTTTATAACGTTTAAAAATGTTCGCAATCTGCATTGTTCGTCAGATAATTTTTCATGAGCGGAACAAACATATCAGATTAGTCTGCTACAAAGAACGTCAATTATTTCCTTTGGTCGGACATTTATTCTCTTTTACTATTTTAGTTCCCGTATTATACCTACGACGATGCTCTACAAAAACAACAGACTGTTTAGCCACGACGAGCTAAATAAAACAACTCTTGGGAGAACTCCTCTGCTTCCCCTATTTGAAATATCAAACTTTTCCCGTAAAGAAAACTTTATCGCAAAGCATTTCATTCTCCCGTTGCTTGTTTCCCCGCTTTTATGTATGCTTTTTGAATGCATTACATACATTTTCTTTCAGGTTAGGTATATTGAATTTATAACCCCTTTGGTTAGAAAACATTCCGTGTAAGTTTTGTCGTCCGAGGCCTGGTTTGCTCGCTACCATCAACAAAGTTGGTTAAACGAGGAATGTGTTATTTAAATTCTTAGACAAGCGAAGGACATATTGGAATAACAAAGAAGATGAAACAATGGAACCAAGTTTCATGTGATCTATTCTTCCCTCCTTGTTCTCCGATCTCGTTGCTTGTTGTCTTACCCTTGTTCTCTTATTGCTTCCTCCTCTTTAACTTTCTCGCTCTCTCTCTTCCTACGACGCTCTCCCCTTTCCAACGAAAGGGTACCATGCTTTTCTCGACTTTCTTCTGGCACAAGTCGCACATCAACAAACCAACACAACAAAGATTTTTATTATTAGTATTTTCCTGTGCCCCATCCATTCCCTATACTTATATTGTACTCAACTTCATATTAGCTGCAAGTTTATAGGAAATTGTTGAATGCACACAAACGGTCCGGAAAGGTGATTGGAACAGATTAAGGAAGTATATAACTTATACCACCACATCAGTAGCTTTCTCTATACACCATATAGATACATACACACTGTCAACTACCTATGTCCTATTTAGGTAGACAATATGTAAGAGTATATAAAAGTATATATACATAGATTTCCCCCATAGATATCCGTACCCACCAACAGAGTGAGAGAAGATGAGCTCAAGAGAATGAAGAGTTGCTTTAATTTTACAAAGCCAAGTGAATAGTTTGGTTGGCGTTTCCCCTTTCGCATTAGCAGATCCCTTTTTGTACTCCTATTTCCTTTTTAAGTTCGTTTGCAGGGGAGTACCTAAACGGGTGCTCGTCACTTATTCTACTTGTACATAGGTGTAATATGATGACAATATGAGTGTATATATACGTTTTCATTTATATGTACACTTTGTAGCAAGGCGGCAGCGGCGGAAGGCAAGATAAATCAACTCACGTTCTTCTTTCCTCTTTTTCTTTTGCTCCCTTTACCAACTTCTAGCTTTCTTTCATATAGACTTCTTCTATTCTTCCACTTTGCTCTTTTTTCTGTACCTTCTCCTTCTGCTGTTGTTGGAGAAAATGAAATCCTTCGTATGTTGGCAATTTTTCTTTGTCACGAGGTTATTTTGCCAATTTTTTTGTTTGCTTTTTTTCCACCACCACCACCACTGCCACTGCTGCCACTACAACGTCTCCTACCTATTCCTACATAAAAAGGAAATATGGGAAGGAAAGCGTGAGTAATATAGGAGGAGGATGAAATTTTTTGTTAAAACCAAAATATTTACTCGAATGAGCACGACACGACATGCAGCAGCAGTGGAGGAGTGTAGCTCGCACATTTTTATGTTTTCTTAGGCCATCACAATGTACACTTTTGTGTAACTGCCATGTACACTTAATGTACCTACACGTTCTGTTTTGTTGTGTAGCTGTTTTTTGTGTAGTAGTCGCACGGAGAGGAACACGTTTTAAAATGAAGAATATTGCATCATTATTATTACGCCGTGTTCGTTATATTGCCTTTCTCTACATATTTTTGTTGCCGGCGTATTTTAGTCTGGTGAGCCGAAATGACACAAAATATTGCTTCTTTATTCTTATTATTTCCAAGAACATATCCTTGGAGGACCGACGAAGACGACGACGAGACAAACGCTTTAAGCATGCATAAATGGTATTTCCATTCCAACGTGTGTTTCAGCCATTAACTCTCTTCATTCTAAAGCTTTTTTATTCCCAGAAAATAGAGTAGTAGTGTGCTTCATATGCATGTGCTGAGACGCGAAGCCAATTACACAAGAGGAAAAAATGAACGTACGTGTGGAAAGTAGTTGACTGATACAAAAAGGGGTTTTGTTTATTTTATATACCTATAAAGTTTATTTCCCACTCCAGCATTTGTCAATTCTAATGTAAGCGTGCGAGCGCGTTAAAAGTCCAGTAGAGCAAAAAAAGGGAATAAAAACATGCAGCGCAACAGTACATTGTTATTACAACTTTTCTCGTCTTGGTCTGTTGCTTGCTTTTTCAACCAAACGAAAAAAGCTTGGTCTTGGCACCATTGTTGCGCAGATGCTGCTGCAGCAACGGAGAGGGAAAGACGAGGAGGTGATTTTCCTTTTTTAAAATGCCTTGTTTTGCAATCTTCCTCATCGCTGCTGTCTATGCTGTTCGTTTTCTCCTTCTTTATCATGTATTCATTCATCCTTTTCATATCTCCATGCCTGACGCTGTTGCTGAGTTGCTTGAATTCTATTATAAACCCCGTTGCCGCCCTGATGCCGATGCTGCCTCTGGTGCGTTTTTATTTTTAAAAATAGTCTCAAAAGCGGAGAGAGAAGAATAAAGAGTTTTGTGTCGTGTCGTGTATAACGAGGGCAAAAATGAGGTCGTTCGTGACCTCACTACAAATTTTTCATTGCTGTGCTGAGTAGCTGATGATGATGATGATGATGATGATGATGCTGCTGCTGCTACTGCTGCTGTTACGATGTGACTTCAAAATAGTTATACTTTTTACATTATATTTTTTATTCTTCCTCTTTTCCCCGTCGTCTTAAAAATCTGCATTTATTCGATGTTCGGTGGAAAAAAACATACTTTCTCTATCGATATTCACTTGAGCATCGTTGACGAGCATTTCATTTCAGTTTTCTTAAGGGCACAGTAGTACCACTTGCAGAGAACTGCAGGATGGGTATTGTTTGCTCGTTTCTCGTTATAAAAACTATTTTTCATTTGTTTCATGCGTCTGCTTCTTTGGTTCGCTATTGCTGGCATAAAAGACGGAGCATCATGCGAATGACTTGAATAGGTTCGTCCAAGAAGAATACAAATGCTTCGATTTGTTGAATACAAATGATGACGGGGGGAACGTTATTATTGAACAAAATCGACAACATAAATGCAGATGCGTAACGTTTTACAGTTTTTAGCTTTTGTAGCCCGTTTTGCACGCGCAACCTCTTTTTTGTTTATCCGTATTTTCCTTTTTACTACTGCCGTATTTTTCCTTTGTGTTGTATGATGATTTGATGATACTGATGATGGTGATAGTGATGATGATGAATCTTAATAGTAATGAAGTGACGCGTTTGTACTTTTGTTCCTTTACAGATTTACCAGAGGCTCATCTTAAATTGGGCTCATCCTTGAGTGGTGATCACATAAAGTTGGGCTCAGATGTCTACTTTGACTGTGTCATTGACGCTAACCCGCCTGTCAGCAAAGTTGATTGGCGTCTCAACGTAAGTTTGAAATGTCTCTGGAGAAACAGATGAATCCCGTTTTTTGTGTGCCTTTTGTTCTTGCGAATCATAAATTGTTATCCTGTTGAAACTTTTATTTTAACTCTCAAGTCGAGTTGTTTTTATTCTGTTTGTCAATTACCTTGAAAAGTAGAAACGAAACTAAAAAGAGGCGTCTTTCTTTGGGTTGGCAGTTTTCTTTGTTGACTGCTGCTGCTTCTAATACTACTACTGTCTGCTGCCTTCAGGTTGTTGTCGCCATCATCTTTTTAGCACTTTTCTTTTGAAAATAACTTGTTAAATGGACGGAATTTGTTCACCATGGTGGGCTTGTTACGGAAAGTTGAACCGTTAGCTTGTTAAATCTTTTGACAGTTGCCTATTTGTATGACAGACAACGCCAAGAACCGCTGCTACTTATGGCAGATGCAAAGCAAATACGTACTCTAGGACTTTTGTTGCGAAATAGGCTTTTCAGCTGAAACTTTTTTCATTTTCATCTTTTCATCGTGGAAAAATTTTGTTTTTTTGGCTTGTGCGTGGGTTTAGCACAATTCGTCGTGTGTGCATTTTAAGTTTTCCTACTTACTTGGGGGAATACGAATGGTCCAATTAAGCTGAAATGCATTTTATGAAACAATATATTAGTAGCTATAATTTATAATGGTTTGTATAATAATAATAATGGTTTTTTCATTGTTTTCCCGTTGAAGGACAAGCCGCTAGCCCACAATATCAGTGCGGGCATCATCATGACAAATCAAAGTTTAGTTTTACAAAAAGTGACAAGACTGTCTGCTGGAAATTACACGTGCATCGGGAGAAATACCGAAGGGGAAGGAGTCAGTGAAGCGTTTTCTTTGGATGTTTTGTGTAAGTTTCAGTTATACAACTTTCTACCTTATTATTAACTTTCATTAGATCTTGTGTAACATACGTTAAGTCAACAAGGTTCTTCAGGTTTGACAAAGAAGTGTGTTGGCACATTGTGTAAATGTTTAATTTGCTAGAAACTTTTCTCACTGTTTCACTTGTTTACCTTCGTTTAAAACTTACACAGATGCACCCGTATGCCGACCCAATCAGATTCGAGTTCATGGAGTTGCCAAATTAGAAAATGCCAATATTAGCTGTGACGTTGATGCAAATCCCTCTAAAGTCAAATTTCGGTGGGCATTCAACAACTCTGCAGAGAGCATAGATGTTCCTGATCAACGATACAAGTAAGCAAGCAGAAATTTTAATGAAATAGTAGGAACTTCCAGCTTGGTTTAATTACAGGCGACAGGGTTTGTGTTTCGGCGAACGAAAACCCACCAAGAAAACAATAAACATCGTGATTCATGACATTATATTTGTACGTGTTGGTGAAGATATAAAATCAGGTATTATTAAATCACCCTTTAATGGCTGTATCTTGTAGCAATACAAGCTCACAGCAACCGTGCACTTGCAATCTCCCCCTTTTATGTACCTAAATTCGTGTATGCGATATAATAACCGGGAACATTACAAACTGGTAGTAAACAGCAGGTGGGAGTGTTTTATATTTCCTTTTCGTCGTTTCATAAACACACACACACACATTCTACACAGCAGTAAAAGCCGAAAAGGAATGGAGCTGCAACCCTAACGGGAAAGTATTACATTAAACTTTCTTCGTCTCTTCCGATTATTATTATTATTATATGAGTCATGAAGTAATATTTATTACTTTGTTGGTTTCTTTGTCCAAGGTGCTTGTGTACCTGCTTTTCACACGAATTGAGAGGGTTACTACGACGCAGTGCCAATGTTACAGGTCGTTGTGACTGTGTTCCTTAATCCGATACACATTTTGACGGGCTTACACAAGCACTTTCATCCACCTTTGGAACATACTCATTCACGTACACGTGCAAGGTCATAAAAAAGCTTTACGTCTTATAGTAACATCCGAAGCAGCCCTATATGTCTCACCATAGAGCAGAATTACCGTTAATATGATCGCGTCACGTCTGCAAGTACAATGTTTTTTGCTTTTGTTTCATCTCCATTGTATCATTCATTTTGACTCAACCATGTACGTATTTTGTTGTGTCCACAAGTGAAAATTGCGGCCGTAGGGTGTTGGGTTCAAGGATTTAATAGAGATACAAGATACAAGCAGTTTTTACAATAAAACAGCGACTGTGGCTTTGTTTCCATTTCCAAAACATCTGCATTCTCTTCAGCCAGCATCTAGCATTCTCTGTGACAGAAAAACGATCTATTCAGTAGGTGGCGAATGAAATCGATTTCCATTTTAGTAGCAAATTAGTGTTGATGGTAATAAAGAGGCAGAAATGGATAGACGTTTTCATTGGTTATTGTGAATCCTAATAAAGTTTAATTAACTGGACTTGTGTCTGAATCACTGTTATTACTATTTGCAATACGCTCTTTCGTTATAACATGTAGTTCGTAATAGTAAAGACTTCAGTTCGATCCAGGGAGAAAAGGGCTAGATGAAATCGAACTTTGTATTTTAGTAATTTGTTTTGTTTGTATGCACAGGAAAATGCACAAAAGCATTTATTGATAGCTACAGGAAAATTAAGAATTCCGATTCCTGCTCGTGTGTATAACGAAAAGCCTGAAAACTTGGGTCCGATAGGAGAGAATGCGTTGAAAACCGTTCAGCTTTACTTCAAATTTCTCATTCGCATGACGATTTTGCATTAACCTCAATACATACATTTTTAGAAATGACGAAAACATGTACAAAGGGAGAATTCACTTCCTGCTGAGGGAACACGAATGGGAATTTAAGTAAAGTAAGACAAATTTTGGTTTACACTGTGGCGTTCATTAAAGGGAAGTTTGTTGGAGAAAGGAAACCATTTACAAACACCAAATGAAAGTAGTTAAATATAGAGATAGCGTATATGGCATGACACACTTTTCATTTGAAAAACTGATGTTCTGGTCTAATTAATTACATATACGATTTACACGAGCGAAATCGATCAATATAAAACATACACTTGGGGAATTCCCAGGAGCCAACGGAAAACTCTTTCATCATTGCTTCACTCGATTTTGATGTACTGTACATATGGAACCTTTGTTTTAGATGCATACCATGCTCGCATTGATAAAGAGACCGAGAAACATACAAATCAGCACTGTTGCAACAGTTATTTCTCCTTTTTCGTCTCTACGTTTTCCTTGATCACTTTATAGTCTCCGTAAGCCGGAAACATAATGTACATTATTATATACCACAAGAGTGTAATGCGTTTGAGTTTGTTTTGTACCCGAATCTAAAAGTACTTTCTCCATTGGAAGAGATAATTACTTACACCATGCATCCGTGCAAGTGAACTTGTGGTGGTGGTGCATTGAACTCAATGCCTTTCAAAAATTTGCATTCACGATAGGAACGAGATGGGTTAATACTTTCCGCACATATTTCGCCCCCTGTTTTTGGGACTTTAAGTAGATGTTCGTGTAACTGTGTTCGTGTACAGCGAGTAGGCACGTTTCATATAGAATAACTTGAATAACTCTACCATTTCCTTTAATAATGATGAAAGGCATTCTTGCATGGAGTAAATGAGTTTGCCTGAGCGTGAGTCCGAGTTTCCTTTTGCATGTACAAATGCATTTATCATCAATGGCCGGAATGATGAAGGGAAACAGGTACGGCTTTGACCATTCTGTAACTACAATGGCAACAGCAGCTATTGGCAGGAGTAATGTGTTTTTGCAGTTTTCTTTGTAGCACGAATAAACGTAACATCATGTAAATTTACGCCTACCAAGTGCAGTCGTTTAATATATCTCGTTAGCAGGCTTTTACCGCTATATTACAGTGCTTTATGCAAATTAGAAGGTTAAACTGTTTAAATGAAGTGTGCACACAGGTAGATACAAAAATATTGGCCGAATTATAGTTATAACAGAACTAACCCACCCTCACCTGACCCGACTCTCAAAACAATGTTACAACTTGCACCTAGTTGTAAATTTTGCGGTTTTAAAAATTTGACTTTTAAAATGCTTTGAGCAGTTTAGTTAATATTACGAAGTTATATGCATTCAAACAATGTCAAATACTGCTGTATTATCAACTATCCGTAGTTGGTAGTTCCATACAAAAACGTTGAAGCGTTTTTTTATTTATGCTTTTCATAACCGGGAGCGGGGGCTGCTCACAATGATGATGACACGCTATTTAAATTAACGATCCGTTGTCTACTTACTAAATTACAGTCTCCAATCCCATTTTCGTTTTGCTATCAGGTCTTGCTTGTTGATCGTTTCATGTAGTCTGCATATGTATGTATGGCCTTTTGTAGTGGATGATTCAATTGAGAAAGAGAACGCTTTCCCCATGCATGTTTTGTTATTTTCTTCTGCCGCCTCATTTCTCTTCATCACCGTATATGCTATTGCTGTTTATGAAAATAACCCGGGTATAATATAAATGATGGCAGACTTGCCAGTACAAAAGGGCACAGAATTATAATCATCACACCACGATACCATTGTAGGGGTACATTTTGTTATGTTCCGGTACCATTTTGATTCTGATCGTCCCGGTACTCCTTGTTTCACGCAGTATTATTAGCAGGCAGTTAGGAAGGCAAGAAAATGTATGCTTGTTTTGTTGATGACGATGATGATCATGATGACACGTTAAAAATGAAATATTGCGTTACGGGGTAGTGAACTGAGTGAAACAACGAAGAATCTTTGTACGCCATAAACAACGCCAGTATTCAAACAGTCAGGGGCAGCATGATTAATATAGTGCTGTAAAAGGTGTAGAGATTCGGATGGCGTATGGCAAAACACATGTTCACCAAAACTAGTTTTTTAGCATTACTTTTAGAAAGGCAAAAGTCTGTAGAATGAAATGTCAGTGCACTTTCAAAGGAGGATATACGATACCACTTGTGTACTCAAAATCAAAATAAGAGGGTAATACTTGTGTTGTTAGTTTGTTAGGAAGAGATAACGTCTATAGCAATAGAACGGGTGATACAAGGCATTTTAAGTAAATATATATATATGGAAGAAAGTGATATGGTATAGGTACTTAGCAATATTGACTAAACTAATATACGCCAGTTGTACAGTTTCTTCTATCTTTAGCATTGATATTTGACCCTTTCATCCTCCTTTCAACCCTTTTAGCGCTGGGAAACAACCATAATAATTATTATTACGATGTGTTGGGAATGAGAAAGGAGTAACAAGGCGCACGCACAACATGTGGTAATCTGAAAAGGGTTGTGCTTCAAATAGTACACTTAATAAGTATACATTATGATGTTACCGAAATTGGTAATAATAATAATAATAATAATAATCGTGGAAAGTAGCGTTTGTGCAATCATTTAATGTTTGTGAATAGGGAACGAGATAGGGAAGTCGGGAAGTGCAGTACAAGTAGAATTATTTTGGAGAGAACGAAGACGTTAGCTTCATACAAGGTTTAATTCGCAGCAGTCCTGTTTCCGCAGCAGTAGGGGCCTGAGTAGGATATATTTACATGGCACGTTGCGCATTCAGCAAGTTGTTTTTTTTTCAAAAAGGGGATAGAGGAAGTCTCCTGGTGCAGCTAAATGAACTAATCTATCAAAGAACTGACATTAATAACAGTGTTTGTGTAGGTGGAATATGAAAAGGTGTTAGTATTCGTTAGTGGTTTCCTCGTTTCCTTATTATCCATGCATGCGTACGTATATATACTTTGCCTTGGTGTGCTCTCCCTCTTCTCCCTCTCTCTCTCTCTCTCTTGTGCATATTTGATTATGATTCTAATTTATATTCATTGATATGAATTCACAACTTGGTATACATGAACCGGTTGGTCCCAAAACCAAAAATTGCTACCTACTCTATCCACATGTTTTATCTTTTCCTTTAATATACACAAACATTTAAAATAGGATAGGCGTTCTATGATAACGGGTGAGGAAGGAAAGATACCACATTTGGCTAACTTCGTTGTAAGTTCAAGTAATAGGGAAAGTTTGCGGAGCGGATGTTCCATCAACCTTGATCTATGTAAGTCCATAGTACATTTTGGAGAATGAAAATTTGAGTTGCTTATAAGCCAAACAGAAGGGGAGAGGGTGGTAAGAATTAAGATGTATCTATCTAAAAAGAATGAAAAGTGCGGGACTACGTAAGCAAAAAGTGGAAAGGGGAAACCTAAATTAATGATGATGATTGTTACAAAAGAATAGGAGAGTTGAATACAAAGCATGTCATGGATCGTTTCGTTATGCAAATTTCAAAGATATCTTATTCGGTTAAGCCATTTGTTGCTGCAGCTATACTACCCTGCTGCTGTTGCCTTGTTGTTGCGTCACATTTAGAAATAATGGAAAACGGTAAGGCTTGCTCTGTTCCAAAGCAGAAAGACTCAAATTTTTTTTTCATGGCCGACGGAAAAAATATGCATATTACGTAATTCGAGCAGCGTGAGCGTGGCTGTGATTCACTTAAAATTATTTTAAAAAATCTAATTTAACTAAACCCAGAGAAACATATAATACTCTAGAGAAAGAGAAAATTGTAACGTTCGTTTTGTTTAGCACCGGTAGCGAACGTTGTGTGACTGGTGACTGGTACAAAGCAGAACTTTAAGTGATATAAAAGCCCCTCCTGAAAAGACATTTTTGTTGGTGGAAATCCTGAAACCATGATGAGGTTTGAGGTTGCGTAATTTCCAATTCAGTGGTGGTAATTAACCATGATAAGTAAAAAATATAATCCAGTGAGTAGGGAGTTCCTCCGTTTTATTTAGTCGAAGAGAGAAGAAGAAAACCAGTGAAGAGGAGGGAGAATGGTGAGGATAAGCAGTTGTGGTGGCAGTGGTTATATCTGATTCAGAGTTGTGTGGCACGAACAACCTTTGGGTAATTATGTATAAGAGAAAGTATAAAATTACAAATGACTACAAATAATTGTTTCTCCATTCATGGAACAAACTTTATATCCATATATATCTAATTTTGACAATACAATGTAGTAATAGATAGTAGTACACAAATAAAGATTGTAGTGGAAAATTTGTAACTTGCAAATTCGTTAATGAAAATGTTTTAAATGAATGCTAAAAAAATTTCGTTAGTTGTTGTACCGAGGTGGAACATCACGTAGAGCTTTTTTTAAATAAAACTATTAATTTGTATTTAACATGTAAGCATCAAAGCATCGTACTTGTTTCCTCTTGATCACATACACCAAAATGGGTGATATGCAGCAAAACGAGAATGATACTTCAGGACATAAAGAGAATGCAACATATTCACTCGGTGTGCACAATTGTCAAAAAATTGTATCCGTTTACGTGCTGAATTTGGGGGAAAACGAAAACTTGGCAATGCGAGAAGAACCGCTTGCTTGCTGAATGTGGATTTTTGCTTGATATTGCATGATGATATTGGCATGTTTTGGTGGAAGTTCAGGTAACGTGTAGTGAGGTAGTACATTTTACTGGATGTTTGAAGAAATGTGCTGTGATATGATTATGTTACCTCTATGTGCGTTGCACTGGTAGCTTCTGTAAAACCAACGTAACGTAACAGTAGCGACATTTTTCTAGGATCCCAATCTGGGAAACTTCTCAAGTTGCACACAGTTTGTATAAACTTTTCTTGGGATTCAATAAAATTGGCTTTCTCCAGCGCGCCCGGCTCACTGGGCATACTCATTATTCTGCCTGTTTAAGTAATATGTATTTACCTTACTGAGAATGGGAAAATGAAATGGTTGCTGGTAGTTTGGAGAAAATTTTGAAGGTATACGCGATCTGGAAATGTTGTTTGGAAAAAACGGGCTTCCAACAACAAAGTTGGATTTAGTTTTCGTATTATTTTCTCTCATCCATTTTCTTCCCGGTTGTAGGCACAACAAATAATAACAATGTAATAAACTTGTTTGGCTCGTGTTGTATAACTTTCCATGCTGGGGAAAATGCAGGTACACTAAACAGCAGCTTCAAAAGCAACAACAGGCATTTTAGCTTGTTTGTTGTTGTTAAGTTGCATCAAAAATGATTTTCCCTCGTTCCTACGTCCTCGTCTTTGAATATTTGGAACTCGTTTCATTTCTTTCACGATGCTGTTATGGCGGTGGGATATACGCGTGTGTGCGACGCATTGAACAAAAAAGGAAGGTACACATAAAGGACGAAAACGACGAAACTCATAAAAAGGGGCTTTTGTCCTCACGCTTACTTAGACTCGCTCCTTTGGACTGTAGACGTGGATTATTTGTGCTTAAAATTTAATAAGATGGGCATCCGAGGTATGGCGGTTGTATCTCAGGTCTTTTTGGTTTGGAAGGAAAAGGACGAAACCTTTGCTTTTATGATGGTGCTGTTGGTTCCCAGAATACTTAAATTCAATGATGGTAACATTACAAGATACACATATAGGCATAAAGCAACAGTTTATTTCTTTTGTGGTGGTCTGTCTCTGTTAAGTAATGTAAATCGCAATAATACGTATTCTCATATGATACTGATACTCGATGACTGGAACAAAACAGAAGATTTGCATTATACAAATTTTATTTATTTGAAACGTTGTATTTATATTTTTATGATTATACTGCAATACAAGCACACCACACATCCATCAATACTCCTACACTAGAAAATATTCTTTAACATATTTCCATTTTATTTTCATCGCACTTTTACGTAGAATTATCTGTTTTACTTTACTGAACCTAACATTAAACTACATGTTTCCTATACATAAGATTAGGTTACATTTTGCACGAACATTATTCATTTAACGTAATAATTTCAATGTTAATATACATCTAACTACAGCCATTCTGTTCTATTGTTGACTCTTCTGTCCTCAGGGAACGAAGAAATACTCAATTTGGTATAAACAGAAATGCTATGAAGTTAATATACGGAAGTCCGGCAGCGTTTACAAGTAACATTTTCCAACGGATATTGTTTCATTTATGTTCCCTGTAGATTTAGCGGAAAAGCGTGGGAGAAGCAGTTGGTATCGTATTTGTTTTCACTTTAATTCTGTTAGTCGTGGTTTGTGGTTTTTAGTTTAATCTGAAAGATGGTTAATTATACAGAAGCTTCCATATGGACAAACAATAAACTAATGTGGTCAAGCCTACTTTATTAATCTCTTGCTACATTTCATTCACTCAACCTTGAATATACTTTTGAACCAGTAGGATAATCTGTAACATGGAAATCATGATTTAATAAGCTTTAAGGCATCCGTAATAGTCTTTGTTGTTATTCTATAAATAATATTGCTTTCTGAATTTTTAATTTACAGGAGTGTGGGTACTCACAGTGAAGAAACATTTTTTCAGATTTCAATGTCGTTTCACCTTGCTTGAAATGTTTATATGAAGTTGTGTTGCGTCATCGTTCAAATCATATAATAGTATGTTATGCTGCTGAGACATCCCATTTATATGCTTCTTTTATAAGTAATAGACTGCATTCAAAATCATGAAAATATAAACAGTACTACGTTACATAAATGTTTTTTTCTCTGTAAGCCCCTATATATTTATACGTATGAATATGATTGACTATATATTTTGTCATATATATCCAATGTAGTTTAAGTAGACGTAGAAGGAGTGGCTTGGGTAAGCGTGAATACATGGACGCAATGCCAAAGCATTTGTTAGACGTAAACTTACAGCTCAGTAAAATGTAACTTGATTTGACAGCGACTGGTGTCATAAAAGATGTAAAAGTGGTAAACTTCAGGAAATTCTAATCACGTACTTTCACTTAATTTCCGTAATAGATTAGATCTTTACGTTTAATGAGTTTACGTACTACTTCCGAAAAACAATTTCCGTTTACTGGAAACACTGGACAACTGGAAAGTTCATATCTACGTTAATGTCCACTTTATACTTTTTTGGTGCTTTCGTTTGTGCGACGTTACAGGTCTTTACGGATACAATAAACACTGTTTTGAAACAGTTACCTATAAAGAAAGACTAGTTTTTATAACTTATAACATAAAAATATATTGTCTACAGCCTACGACGAATAAAGTATTATGTCAAGGTCAATCGTTGTGATGCTGACATGTTGACCAAAATAACGTATTTTAATTCCTTTTGCTTTGCTGTATTTGTTTAAAAAGAAAATTAATAGCAGTTATTACATATTTTATTTATGCTGACAATATCCTAATTTTATGTAAGTAGACAATCATATAAGATTGTATTTTGTCCCAGTATACCAACAAATGATCGATTTTACAAATTAAAGTTTGAAATATTTCTTTTCAACACTTATTTAGGAGCATTATTAAGTAGAAACATGACCTATATTTCCCATTACGGTATTTTTCGCCTTCATAAAAGACGGAAATATGATGTTTGGTAGCGGAGACGAAGCCAAATGAATATCGCTTTAGCATGCCAAGTTTTATATATAACATTCAAATATTTGCATCTTCTTAAAATAGCGTACCCTAACGATTCTTAAGGGGCAGTACTACGTTTGAATTTTACTTAAATTTACATGCGGGTAATGCGCTTGGTCGGCGCACACCTGCTGGCAGGAATAGACATTTGTGCATTTCTAACTCTTTCTAATACCAATTTTCAACATCAAAGGTAAAACTTTCTTATAGAAGGCAGAACAGTTTTCTTGTTATTACCTTCTTAGCGAACCTTCATGCAATGCAGCAAACTTGTTGTCCAAAAGTTGTTGTGGCGGTTGTTCATTCAGGATTTGTACGACCAGCAATGATTTTTAAATGAATACTAAGAGACCAACTAAGCAAAAGCTTGAGTTTTCAAGCTATTTGAACGATGCTGGGCGAATTATACTATTTTTTTAAAATCTACTAAACATTTCCAAGTAAAGTAAAAGTAAACTTTTACTTCACCCTTTTGTAGTATAATACAATCGTTTAGCACATCTGCATTAAAGTTTTCGTAGTATTTCAACAAAAATGTGTCACAGGAAACTAACGATGCATACGGATGTTTTTAACAAAATTTACAGGTAGACCAGATACCGTGCATAATTGCACAGTGGCAAATCATTCTACAGATGCTGTATTTCTCTATTGTACTGAAGGATTCAACGGTGGTTTGCCTCAGTCATTTATGCTAGAGTTGTTCGATAGCCATTATAATAAAATACGCGCCAACATCACTAACATCATCCCTGCATTCAGCGTCACTGGCCTTGAGCCAGGCCAGTCATATGTGGCTAATGTGTACGCCATTAACAACAAAGGAAGATCCGAACCACAGTCTGCGTCCGTGTTTACCATGAGAAATCCAGAAAAAATTCGCACGAGAGAATCAGGTAAGCTTACAGAAGACCATTAAAACTTTGCGTGGAAAATCAGAGAAACTATCCTCAATTTTATTTACCTTGTCACATCCAGAGTTGGTAAAGTTTATGGGAGGTAGAGAAAATCAAAAATAGATGGAATGCTGCACTATGTGGTTTCGGTTTCTCCGCCTTTTAGAAGAAAAGTCAGATGCATTCAGTGCCGAACTCATTATCAACAGTGATATATGTATGTTGTTTGTGTTGTATCCCTACCCTATCATATCAACCACATATAGGTATTACTTTACAAGGAATGGTAAACTCGTTATCTAATCTATTTATAGTACATTCACATTTTCTGTGCAGTTAGACTATAATCTCTGCATCTATTTGCAGGGAAACTAGGAAAAGCAATGTTCTTGAAAAGTGGAATTTGGCAAATAGCGTTGCATACAAAACACATACAGGACTGCGACTTGCGACTGCGACTGCGAAGTAGATAGGGAGAAATACATACGTAGTCATTATTGCCCATTGCCATTGAATGCTTATATCATATATATACATTATGTGTATTAAACACATTGTGTATAACGGAGCCAATGTGTGTTGAGAAGCAGTGTTATTCAACCACCTCCCATATGGTCTAGTGGCTAGGATAGCTGGCTTTCACCCAGCAGGCCCGGGTTCGATTCCCGGTAAATGGACTTTACAGTTGTAAAATTGTTGAATTCCAAAGATGTCCCATAATTAATATGCAAATGCAATATCCAGGAGATGTCCATGCACGAAAAGAAAGCTAATCGGTTGGTGTATTAAATGTATAAGTTACCTTGACCAAAAGTCGACAAGAGCAGTTGCGGCAACACCATCACTAAAATTGTAAGGATGTACCTATATGACTTTTACAGAGTGTATGGGAAAATTTTTTGTCCTTTGTTTTTTAACTTTTTGATGTTTATCAACGTTTTATTTAGTTTTAAGTAACTGTTGTGGAATTCCCGAATTTTTAATTGGCTCAAGTAACTTCTTGCGTTAGATTTTTCTTTCCTGTAAATAAATAACGATATCGTGCCAATAAATAGCGTATAGGATGTATATATCATTTTCATTTTAGTTTTTTCGTTGGCCATGCCGAAAATAATGTATGATATTAATATCAGAATTAGGTTTTGACAGTTTTGTATATATTGAGCTATAAGCAACTGTATGCACAAAAAGACTTGCCGTTTGGTATGAAATTATCGATAATAAAAATGGAAGAGGAGATGGACGGGACTGGCAACTCTGGCAAGTGTATTTTTAGTAATCCGTATCAAATTTCCTTTTCCCCTGTGTTCCTTTCTTCCTGGCGAAGCGGGCTTAAGAGAAACATAGACAACATGATTTATTTGACTTCTGCCATTTTTGTTGATAAAATACACTCTAGGGAATAAAATGTCTATAACTCATATTGTGTCAGGTTTAATTTGTAGCACTGTATTGCATTCGACTAAAATCTTTCATGATAGATTAACACTGGTCAGGCTATAATAATTCCATATTACTTACGAAGTTTTGCTTGAATAGATTGATCCGCTTTTGGATGCGAATTAACTTTTCACCTCGGCCCTCCATTTTTAATTTATTGTTATTATAAGGTACAATGTTTTGGGCCAACAAGATGGTGTTGGATGTATTCGTCAGAAAGAAGGGAACGAAATTCTCGCAGGTTGATCATAAATCTCTCCGAAACTATGTCAGTTCCTTTGCGATACAAATATAATTTGATTATCTGTATCTCTGGAGCCTAATGCGAAGTCTAGTAATATTTTTGGTGTTTCATACGTGCTGACCATCTCCTTTGGGGTTTAAGTTTTCCTTTGATTATTTGAGCTGAGCAGATACAGTTGAGATCCATCAGATCAGCACTAAATCGGTGGTGGTTTATAATAATATATATGTACCGGTTTTTTATCAAAACTGAAGGGAAAGAAAAATTTTAAAATCTTTACATTCATTCCGATAACTTACTTTAAAGCTTATCGACTGCAAATGCTGCAAACTGATAATTTAGGTCCTTATGTCATGTTGAATTGAATTTAAATAACATATTACATTTTTATTTTATTCCTCTTGAACTACTCAGAACATTACATCGAATAGGTCATTAATATAATGTTCGCGTTGGTACATAATCACGAAATTGTGCATTGAGTGCACGTATTACACTAATGCTAATTGATTTTATCAGTTGTTTTATGCTCATAAAAAGTTGAGGATACATACATTATTTCTTCTGTTTAACATTGACAACTAGTGCAATCATTTCTCTGAAGTTTTGGTTTATAATAAGGTTTATTAAACTATGAAAATATTTTTTCTCTACAGACATTCCTCGTGCAAACACTCACATCCAGCTATCTCCGACGGTGAGTATTGTGATTGGAGTTTGCACAGCACTTGTAATCCTCTCGATTGTCGTGATTGTGCTGAGGATCTATTGTGCACGAAAACGAAATCATGATCGACGACGACGGGACAAAGCTGCAACTCCGCTCAAAACGGATACCTCTGATGGCTGTGATCCTGACGAAAAGAACCCGGATGTTATTCCACAAGGTACTGTGTAGTGTAACAAATAGATTTATCTTTATTTAATTTACGTTTTTAAATGGATTTTGACAGAAACTGCGAGAAGTGCAGAAAACGACAAGGTTCTCATATTAGGAGACTCATATTTATTTGTACTTTGTACCTATATAGATGCTTTGTAAAGTTACTAGCTTATTATGTGAGACAGAAGTAAGATTATTGAAGACGATAAATACTTTGATGTGAATACTTGCTTTTTTTTATTTTGCCTCTGAAATTTTTATGATTTATCCGGTTTGGTTTTGAAATTTTTTCAAAAAGTTTTATCTGCTTTTACATATGCTACTCACCCACACAGGCGTATGTTATGTCTTTATCGCCATGCGTTTGGAAGTAGCTCGTTAAATCAATTCACTTCATATACCTCACCGACGTCCTTCAACCAACATCCTTTTAACAAAATTCGCGGGATTCAATGTAGTGACAGCATTTTTCTCTGACGCTAAAGAAACCAGTTTAGTCACCTAATACGCTTTTTGACTTTTTCTATAAAAACAAGAGAGAGAGAGAGAGAGAGAGGATATGTCGTTCAAACGTCTAAGAAAAGTGTAGTAAAAGCACACATTTTGGTTATTAGAATAGCTTGGCAGTTATAGCAGTACCACCTGAATACTGTTGACTAAACTATAAGGTACTGCGTGTACCGTTAAGTGTTGCGCAGAAGGGTTTCACGTAAAGAAAGATTACGACTTGCAGTGTAGCCAGTTGGTGGCCTCTAACTCGACTCTCATCTTTACAACAAAAACTATCAAATAATACGCTAACGTAAGTATTACTTAGTTTTTAGTGTTTAGTCAAGGTATACTACTGCGTGGAAAAAGTAGCACGACAAGACGGTAGTGGTAGCAAAGTAGTAGGTAATCAAAGCTAAAAGCTTTCTCGACAGAGAAAAAAAGATTTTTTTGGAGAAAGAGAGAAACACTTTTAACTTTTACTTCGTCTCTCTACCAAGTCAGACATCCTCACAGAAAAAGTTTGCGTCATAAAAAGCGCAGTTGGAAATCTTCAATGTCCAGCTAAAGCAATAAGGAACGGAAAAAAGTACGTAGGCAGAAAAGAGAACAGAACTAAAAAAATCAACGGTAGTTTTTGCCACCAATAGCGATCTCAAATTGCCTTGATCTTTAAGCTATTTTACATTTATCGGTACTCCTTTTTTCTTTAAAATAGGAGAGACCCCCGGTACGGGGTCTGCTTTGTGTCAGCTCTTGCTAGTATTACACAAATTACAAGAACAACTCTAACTGCTCACTGCTGTGTCAGTCAGTCAGCGTTTGATGATATTGAAGAAGTGTTGGTGGAAGAGCTCATACTACACATATGTTCGTAGTATAATTTGCTGATGGAAGTATACATTTCTTTGAAATCGTAAATACATCTGTACTCCTGCTATCAAACACAGGCATCGCACACGCATTCATTTTTTTACTTACATTATTACCTGTAAAAACAAATCTTGAATTGAATCTTGCTCGCTTGCTGGCTTCCCGCTAAAGCACTTCTTGGTCTAGTAATCTTTAAGTGCCTACACGGAGTACCATTAACGAGATAAGATTGTGTAGGGAAAAAGGGAACGGCAACCATTTCTTGTGTCGACTTATCTCTAACATTGCTTCTCTCTCTCTCTCTCTTGTAACAACTCGAACTCTCAGGCCACTGTCATTCAACAAGCAGAGGTACCAGAGAGCAGCTCTAGGTTGGTCGACGGGCGTGTAGATCCTTGACTACATTGAGTAGTTAGATTATACAAGGATAAACTAAATACATATGTATATTCTCTAGAGAGAACCGGACAAATCAGAAACCATCGACTATAAAAAGGAAAAACATCTAGACATCTAGGTACTCGTTAGTACCGCAGGGTGCATCACTAGGAAGCAGATGTGGATTCTGGTGGGCTGAACAAATGAGTATTACGAGATTTAAAATAAAATCCAACGAATAGCACGTTCGATGATGCCTAAACTGTCAACGGCAAGAAAAGAGCAAAAATCTACTTGTAGGAGGAAATCTACTTACTTACACCTTTACGGCAGATCATGGCTCTGTGTACTAATATTACCTTTTCGATGGAAAAGGCATAATACATAGCTGTCTAGGTTGTTCACAACGACGCGAATGAAAAATATGAAATAGATGTAGCGCTATTGTAAGGAAACCGAAATAATATGTATATCCGCTTTCATGTTTAGTCAGACTGTCGTGTCCGTGCCGTGAGTTTAGAGAACAGTCTTTGTATTTGAACAGATGAAATCCTTTTTAGGATACACAAAGTGAGAAAGGAGAGACAAAAAAGGACGTGTCCAATATTGGGGAAAGAATGTGTCCAACTGTTAGTATAAGCCTTTCTCATTTTACCCAATCAATATCGCCGCTGTTCATTCTTTTCTATTTGCTTTCTCCTCGCCCAACACTCTTTCATTACAATTTCTCTGTATTTACAACTCCGGAAGGCGCACAAAGCACAAAAAAGAATAGATTGGTGTGGTGAAAGCGGCGGTGGTAGAGTCGATGATGGTAATATTGGTCTAACCTACTACTGATTGCTGAGTTGGTTTTGGTGGTGGTCAATGATGATGTTGCTCCACGAGATAGAGGAAAAAAGTAATTT
This sequence comes from Callyntrura sp. NNG-2020, assembly GCA_027744055.1. NCBI lineage: Eukaryota > Metazoa > Arthropoda > Collembola > Entomobryomorpha > Paronellidae > Callyntrura > Callyntrura sp. NNG-2020. The sequence continues at coordinate 22,671 of JAHZNE010004124.1, forward strand.
AGGGAATGTTCCATCACCGCGCACGAAAATGAGAAAATTGTTATGGGTCCCTGCCTGTGTAGAAGTTGTAAAGACTCCACAGGTAAAAAAGGTGGAGATGAATAAGGTTTCCTTTTCCTATGGTGTTGCGCTTCCTAGTAGTCATTACTATTTAACTGTACAATGCTCTTTTCTACAATTTTTTATCTTTGGATTTTCTGCCTTCCACCGAATTTTGTTCCCTTTTATTCCTTTTGCTTGACAAGGTGGGAGTGGCAGCTTTGATTGAGCTAATTAAGTTGTGTGGCGATGTTGATGATTTAGCTATTATCAGGGAAAACCAGTTCTGATATGTACGTATAAATAGATGAAATATAAGGTTGTTATTACACTCAAGCAAGGAGCAAAGCTATTTCATTGTGGCAATCGCTTTGTGTAGTTAATGCAGACAAAAGATGAATGGGAAAGGCATACAAGCAAAACAGCTCCAAATAGTTTAATATTACTAAATGGTTTCTTTTTGGCTAGAGGTTAGCTCCTAGTCTCCCTCTATACTGTGAGAGAATTTTTTGCCAACCTAGTTTTTCCTTCATTTTCTCTTGTACTGTTGGTGAAACTCCTTGACCAACTTATTTTCAACAAAGCATGCGAAATACATATAACTGCTGTGATGTTAACAATTGTTGATGTTGAGAATGAGGATGAACGGCAAAAGATGATGAAAATGCACAATGTCATATAAGTAAGTTGGTGTTAGCTATGGCCATCAACGAAATGTAGTGTGTATATGGTGTGCTCAGCTTTTTTATGTATTCTCTGTGTGTATTTATCTTGTAGACTCAGACGAAGTGGAGTATTACCGCAAACGTCAGCAACACATATCGACGATTGATACGTCTCCAGCTCGGGTTACCCCTGGGGGGCTTCCTGGTTACTGTACACTACGAAATGGAGGAATACCTCTTCAAGATCTCAACAACATTGGGACTCGGCCAAAATTCATGGTAAGTTGGAGACATTCTCTTTTTCAGTTCATTGTTTGTCCTCAATATCTGGTTTTTGGTAGGATTAGATAATATTCATTCCAGGGCGCTCCGCGGTCGTTGCTGTTTGTGTATGTACTTATCCGTGGTTTCTTGTCGGCAGCTGCTCTGAATATAACATAAAATGCACCACGTCAAAAATGTTCCCATTAAGGCAAAAACTTGTATAAACCATGTTCACTTAGGAGAAAGTACAACTAACGTTGTATAAACAGAGGGCACATTTTGTATATTAAATGAATTGTCACATAATATCATACAACAGCGCACACTTGAGCCAAACGACGCTGTCTATAAATATGGCCTGTGCCCAAAGAAAACAAGCTTTTTTCTACAATTCCCATCCGGACTAATGACCTGTATTCCCACGTGAATTTTCGTTGTCATTTTTACTCACTTTTACCCGATTTCAAGAAGAGAAAAGCACGCATTGCGTAGTACAAGCTTTGAAAGGAAACGGCCACAAGCCTGGAAAATATATGGACGGAAATCATACGTACCAACCCATTATTTTCTCTAGAAGCGGGAAGAAGTACAAGGAGTCAAAGAAAGAAAAAATGTTCCTGTAGCAGACAGATCGTATAAGTCGACGTCAGCTACCAAAATACATACTTAAACGACATATTACTGACTTATACGAAGGATCATTTTGAGCATTATTATGGGGGTGTTCTCAAATAAAATGCGTTCAAGGCAGAGAATATAACCAAGAAAGGTATATATACCAAATGGGTAGTCATCAACAGTTGCTGCAGTCATAAGTTGCAGAATCGAAGTAAAATTGTAAGCCTGATGTACATGGGTGGACATTAGTGCTAGCTACTACTCTTATGAACATCACTAACTGCTGCTGTGCTACTTGCATGTAACAATCTAGGGTTCTTTCTAATGGGATCTTCATTTCATCGGAAATAATGTTAGGCCGGTTGTTAAAATGCAAGTCAGCAGTGGTGGCAAAGTACAAGACATAAGGAGAACAATGTATATAATAGAGCAAATGGTCCGGTTTGTTAACGTTTAGGTAAAGTACTAAAAGCTTTACTCGCACGAGCTATTTGTTCGTCAGACAAGAAGAAAACTCACTATCACATACCATTGACGTAAGCGTCATCATCCCTTGAAATTGGGTGTTTGTACGCATACGTGTGTGTACCTTGTACCATTGGAGGAGAAAATAGAGAAGCTACTGATTGGGAATAGATGCTGGTATTTATGTGAGCAACAGCAACACTGTTTCTTGTTACAGTAATTCCATTAGTACGTAGGTGGTTAGTGGTTTGGGTGGTTTTTGAATGAATAAAAAATTTGGTCGTTGGTACAGATAGATAGAGATAGGTATTTATGTGGTGGTCTGTTTCTGGTAATGATAGCCGTAGATACTGCATTTATATCGTGAAGCGGGAAAACACTATCCTAGCTTAGGGTGCATTTTACATCATTTTATGTAAAAGCGAAAGCTTACGAAATTGTGTTTGCATTTTCATTTTCTCGTAGTCGTGAGTTTCATTTATTGTAATAAAACGGCAGCCGAGTTGCATATGAGAACGCCTTCGGAACTTATTTTGCAATTTACAATCGTTACATGTACAGCACTTTACTTAAAAATTTTAATATTTCCTGTTGACACGGCATAGTATTGCATTAAATTGTTAACCCAACATGCAATGAAAAGCGCCATTTGGTACAGCTTTTTAAAAGAGGCTTCTGTACGCGCAACTGACCTTCACAACTAACAACTAAATTAAGGTGGGATTACGAAGCTAAACTTTACCTTGAACAATGACTACAGATAAAATGAACAAAAATAGGAATATCAGTACTTTCATCTAATAACATTCAAAAATTATGCTGGATCTTATTCATAGAAACCTTCCTCGTACCGTATTAGCGTTAATAAAGTTAAATCCAGTTAAACCCATTCCATTCCTGGAGTATTACGAATCATGGCAGGCAAGCGGGATTTGGGTTATGTCAAGTTTATAAAACCCATGTGTATGCATATCACAATTTTTCAACATATTAATTAATTTGATAGCTTAGGTTTATATTTAGTCATATAACACTGGAGCATTGTTAACATATAACTGTATATACTGAATAATGCGTTGTACTATTAGTGAGTTGTTTGAATTTTAAGTACTCGGCTAGTTGAAATGTAATGTCATTGTGGACGGGTGCTATTGTTTTTGCGTAAATCCTCTCTATTACTTTTGACATAATAATTCTCGTAGTATATAATAAACAAAAAATACGTTCATTTCACATTAGTTATTTTGAACCAGTTCTACCAATGTACTCTGTGGGGTGAATTTTCTTTCGCATTACTTATTCTTTGTGTCAGGGCATTCTTCGTAAAGTAACATATATATGTGTTTATAGGATATCATGATATGGAATTCCAGTATACAGCTCTTCTACCCTCTCTGTAGCTAGTAACAAGAGAGGAGGTAATGAGGCAAGTTAATGTGGGGTATATTGTTGTTGCAAGATGATTAAATGCTACAGAAAAGTGGCATAGACGGTCATTGAGCTTGAGTCTAGCTAATTGCCTGTGTAAAGTTTAAGGCTGCTCCGGGGTAGATACACATTTAGACGTTTAGCAACTATGTACTTTCTATAGTAGTTATAAAAATGTAACGGCTGCAGTCAACGCATTATAGTTATTCACTATACCTATACAGAAATGATGCTAATCTTGCCAGCGACAAGAAGGCGTACTCCAGGATTTATTTTGGTATTCACTCAAGAGAAAGTGCATATAATGCCTCGCTTATTAAGGTTTCCCACTACAGCGATTTTACTAATGTACCGTAGGAAAAGTTTCAAAGTGCACGCATTATTTGTATTCGTTATCTTCTCAGCAGACGTTTCTTTCATAGATTAACAATACATCCAATATAGTCCCATATTTTATCCATGAGCAAATGTTCCCTAATGTTAGGAAGTACCAGCTTGTGTCTTTGATCAAAAGGAGAAATCGCCAGTAATTTTCTTTTTTTAATTTTCAAAGACTGTCATTGTCTCAAAATTACTGTTTTCTATGAGCCATTTTTTAAAAACAAATAAAACAAAAGCAATAAAAAAGCAATCATTCTGTGAAGCAGCGCTGTTAATTCCGCCTGTCCGAGCTTTTCACTTCACCCATTAACTTTTCGCAGTCATTTTCCATTTGATCCTGCTTCATCAATCACAAAGGCACTCACAAAAGCATATATATACCCCATACAAACAATACAGCGGTAATTTACTACGTAGTTTCAGCAAGAGAAAATGCAAATTGTTCTAGATAGATAAATGTTGTTTCGCGAGATGTGAACCTATCGTGTCATGTGTGTTTCCCTTTCTATAATTTTTGGTTGAAAATGTAAGGAAACAACGAGCAGCATAGCATTATATAAATTTCCTTGAATATACCAAATACCATCATGTACAATTTAGGAGAACGAGGGAAAAAACTTGAACCGAGTTCCCTAACTGCTTAGTCATGTCACGTTTCGTGTGCACCGTAAATGGTACGTATTGTTGACAAATAATTCCTGTGACAATGATGTAAATAACTTGTCGTTAATTCTGTAAAAAGTAGGACAGCCTGAAACATTATTACGTACGCAGGAAAGCTAAAATGAGCAGCAATTAGGGACTACCGAGTAAATATGCTAAATGCACATAAATAGCTATCAAGCTGGCCCGCTTCGTTTCCTTCCAATGAGTCCCCTAAATGTATAGCCAGATTGCAACTAATATAAACCTCACTATAAAATACTACTTACACGTACGACGCTATTATTCGGA
>JAHZNE010004125.1:0-24024 GCA_027744055.1 Callyntrura sp. NNG-2020
ACGGAAATTCCATTATTTGCCACTATGCCTTTATATGCCACTGCCATCCCTGGTTTCTGTTTACTTATCGCATATTTTTATTAGTCAAAGCATGCTAATGTATTTCGGCAAAGGAGATACATCGTTAAAAAAACTGCGTATATACCTAGTTGTACAAACGTAATAAACTAGTGGGATGACTACAAATTTCGAAAACCTTTTCTGATGCTGCTACTACGACGGTGCTTTGAAAATAATGTTATTTTTGTTTCTTTGTAGCTCCCCTGAAATAAATTACATTTCTAACAAAATGAGACAGCAGCGCGAGTATTTGCCCTACACTTAGAGTAATTGTGAAGCAGTGAACGTACAAAAAATAATCTCCTTGCATTCTTGTAGCAATCTTTGCTTTAGATGTACAAAGCACGTCGTATGTTTATACAAAGAAAAAAAGGATTTCAATTAAATTGACGAATGTTTACTTACTCTTTGAACGAGGATCTTATGTTGACTTTCTCCTCTTTTTCCTTCTACCTTTTTACCACACATACATACTTACACTGCACATCTGTAGCTTCAGGTCTTCGTGTCTTTGCTTTTGGTTGAAAAATCTCATTTTTGTTCAAAGAATTCATTAGAGGAGAAGCCATAATTTGTCAGAGTCCGTTCGGAATTACACTGTTCATGGAACTGCACTGAAATGAAGCAATATGACAGTCCCTGTTTCTGCGTAGATGAGATAGGCAAAAAATCAAGGTTTCTTATGTAACCTGATGAAAAAAATTCACTCCCAACAAGTTAAATTGCCAGCAAACTTGAAGGTAAAGGGGTATAAAGTTTCACGTATGATTCTAATTTTGTTATATTCTTCAGTTCTTCTCACTATCAGTCGCATTTGCATTCCTTTAGTGGAAGATTGCACAAAGGCAATCCTCTTTAAACGCTTCCAAAACGATTACTCAAATTATATAAAGGATTGAATAGGTACATTTCCAGGTTTTCCCCTTTCGACCATATGGCTTAGTTAATTTTGTTGAAAATGAAAGGAAACGGCAGTTCATTTTAATATTAAAGAGAATCGTGTGGAGAATTTAATACTTTGAATGTGTCAACAATGCGAAAGTGAAGAACGCTTTAGCAGCTATTGGTACTTAACTTATAATGATATCTCGTTATCTACATATGGCTTAGCTAATTTTGTTGAAAATGAAAGGAAACGGCAGTTCATTTTAATATTAAAGAGAATCGTGTGGAGAATTTAATACTTTGAATGTGTCAATGCGAAAGTGAAGAACGCTTTTGCAGCTATTGGTACTTAACTTATAATGATATCTCGTTATCTCCGCCCACAGTACACAAGACAGTAAGGCCACCACACAATTTCACTTTGGATTTTTCCTCTATCCCATCACGTGTTCCCTGAATGTTTTTTTTAGTTTTATCTTTTACAACCAATAATTTTTTTTGGACAAGTTTGTTCCGTAATGCTTCCATCAACCACCAAAATCGTGTTAAGGGAAAGTAGAAAGTTAAACGGCTAGAAAAAAATATATATTGGCAGAAGACTTTTTTGTACGTGCAGCCCACTTTAAAAGCAATTCTGAGAAATCTGTCGTTAACTTACACACAACATAGTGAAGGAGCACAAACAAAATTAGATAATGCCGTGCCAATTAACTTTCATATAGTTATAGGCTGGATATGTTGTGGACTAGAAGAATTTACTCTGTTCTCATCAAAGAAATTTTGGGGCAAACCGTAGGCAGATGTGAAATAAAACAAATTAGTCCGTAATGCCCACGGACGTCCTTACGTCACACAAAACCTTTAGACATACAAAGATACTTAGCAGGTAAAAGCATGTAGGAACGTGTAGTGCAATAAACAAAGTTGTTGTTTGGCTTAACACCTACGCGTATAAATGTAACCATCCGTATTTACGGATGTGCTTAATGAGTTCTAACTTTTGTTTCAAATCTAAAATGTCAATAGGGAGACAACGATAACGATGAAACTACGTTACAAGAAAATTAAATTAAAACTGGCTTGCTTTTACGTTTAGAAAATTGGACTTACTATCTTGTTCATATGGCACAAATAAAGCGCATAAACTATTTATAGGTACACATAATGGTTTATTGTTTCCCAAAATGGGTGTAATTTGTACTTGAAAATGAGGAAACAGTATAAATTTTGCAGGAGATATTACATATTAATTTTCCATTCCCTTTTGCTTTCACCAAACTTTTCCATGCTATGACATAGAACCCAACTCGCTTTACATTATGTATATTTAGTAGGGAAATCCCCTTCTAAACATGTCCGAAAGACAGCCCCTTTTAAGTCAACTTGGCTGTAATTGTTCACAATACCTAAACCCTATTTGAGCAAGGAAGCCTTTTAATTTAATTTAATCAAAGTTCAGTCAACATTATAACCACATGTTAGGAATTTAAACAGGTTACGCAGAACACTAAAGTTGTTTTCCCCAAACATCCACCCTACTATTTCACATACTCCACACTGTAAATTCAATATATTGTCGCAACGGGTAGCCGTGTTAAGACCCATCTGGCATTATATTATCAACATGGCAAGTTATCGTCTCGTCCGAGCATCTCCTCCAAAAATTATGTTAGCAAAATGTCATTTATCGTTATAAAACGTAGGTATACGACCACAACCTTTTAACATTTTACTAGCTCTCGATAATCAACTTTCCCCCTGATGTGTGTGTATGTGTGTGGTACTTGTGACAAAGTAAGGTAAAAGCTTTACACAAGCCAACTTTATTACAAGAACCGCAATGAAAAACGTCAGCTAGCTAAAAGCCTTGAATTTGTTAAAAGGGAAAATCTGCCGGGTACCAGCTAACTTAAAACCTTATTGCTTATGGTCAATTAAGCAATAAGGTCTCAAAGCGAAAGCAAGCTCTGAGATAAGCGGAAAAGAAGAAGACGACGATGAAAAAATACGAAGCAAACCGGCAATGATTCTATTCCTTGAGTAAAATGAGAAAAAGGTAAACAGTTCAGGTGACGCCAGTTTGTGGGGAGTGAAAAAGAGCAAAATAAGCTTTTGATACCATCCTACTGTAACTGTTTTGTCATCAAAGGTACATACGAAAATGGGGAAACTTGACTTGCGGCAGTATAGTAGTAGGAAAAAGTACACACATTCGCACATAAAAAGGGATTGCTGTTTCAATTTCAGACGTGTATTTATCATTATCCCTGCAACTGAGCCACGCATTGGGAGATGAAAAACCTTTTGTACTTGGGAGTACTAACGATGACAAGATGACGATCATGTCGCTCTACTCGGTATTTTGTGTAGATGATGGTGATGTCGGTTTATTTTTTTGCCTGTTGCCATCATCATCAATAGAGTTAACGGGCGTCCCACAAGTACACGAATTCAGAGTCCACATGCATACACCTACGTTGATGATGTCGATATATGTGAAACGTACGTACTTTCATTCTGCTAAACCCTCTCGCCTGAACTACTTCTGTGATTATGTGCACATTTAACTTTTGAAGTTGTGTCTGTACGTGAGTGTATGTTGTACCAGTAGACACTAGAAAAGTACACAGATACATAGAAACTTTTCAAAGGATATTATTACAATAAATTACAGCATGATGGCAATTTCCGTCTCACTTTACTGCTTCAAGTAACACAATAACTTGAAGTTTGAGAAGTGGAAGTCCACTGGAGAGGCGGACGAGAATGGGAGCGACATACAAGTAAAAATAGTGGACCAGCAAGTAAATGAAGTAAAAGGCAAGCAGGCATGCAGAGAGAAAATAGTGTGTATGACATGTAGGATATACCTAAGCACAATAATAGAAGGAGAAAAAAACATGCAGTGACGATCGGGGAAAGGGAAGGTACGAAATATTGGCATTTGCTGTGCCGTCGATATACAGTGGAAAGCTTACAGCTAGAAAGACTAATTGATTCTCAACTTTCTAAACGATTCATCAGTGGGAAACTTTAGTTTCTGTTCTTCTCTTCTTACAACTAGCGCGTTAACTTTGGAAGGAGGCTTAGATAACTCTTTAATCTTTTAGGATGTTACGATAATACCGCAATACAACACACCAGAAGGACGTGATGCTATTAGAGTAGGAGACATGTATGGTAATCAGGAGATAGAAGAAGTAGTTTCGCGTACTTTCATCAGGAGAGTAGTGGTACATCAAAAAGTAGCGGTGACTGTCAATGTCGAAGTTTGGAAAAGTCGCCCACTTGGGAGAACTCTTCTTTAGATGGTCAATGCTATGATTTCTTTTATTGGGGGAGTAGCGTAATGAACGTTTTTACTTTTATGTGCCAATTACTTAAATTACCACACGCGCGCCGTCCACATTTCCCCTCTACCAGCTGTATGGTTTACATAGTTTAATATCAGTTAGGTATGAGTATAACAGGCACAATGTAAATAACCGGATAACAGGAAAAAAAGAAAGTTGTTGGGTCATACCGCATATTAAACCACACTACACTTACTACACACATTTTATACATAAATTGGCTGTTGTCGGTTCAAATTCGGTATATTTACATTACCGAATTTATGTTATCCCGGAACGCAACAGAGGGTAAAATTGGTAAAATTAGTCAAATATGACTTTTAATCATACCATTTTATTCCACGGTACAGCATTATATATTTATCAGTGTGTATCTATGTGAGGAAAATTCAATCGATGAAACATGTCTGATTCCTGTTTCCGCCACACGCTTTCCTGCGATATATGAAAAAATATAAAAATATAAGTCAGTTTTCATTTTCATACATTGGCTTTTCCCAATCTCGCACTGTTTATTCAATACGACGTCCGTGGTACCTCATGCATTCATTTCCCTTTTATCTACTGAAGGATTTCAACTGTCAATTGAAATCAGGAAAATAGTATAATGCCATATTGCCATACATTATGTTTTACCATCGTATTGTTGTAGAGGGGAAACCCACGTAAATACTTACACAGATACCTAAAAAAATTGACGTAAAAAGATACCTCCAAACACCCACACTTACACTAACGAAATCGAAAAGGAGCCTTAACGTCGCCCTGCGTTGTGCATTAGCGATGATTATCGGGCTCGTCCGAGCAGAAACAGAATTAATTCCCAAAGACGAATTCCGAATTACTCCCCCCTTCCCAGAAAGAAACTCCGCGGCGTCGGCAGGACGGACACGGAAACAGATAAGGATAACAATGTCAGACGACGTGGCATGTGGCAACTAACTTAAATAATCATGACTTAGCTTTTTACATCAAGTTATGGTTCCATGGTTGGAGCAGAATCATTTTTCAGAATCCGAAAGCAGCAATCTTTTGGCGAAATGTGTTGTGGGAGTGAGTGTGATGGTGAAAAATGAGTTCTTTTTCCAAATCAGAATAGAACGTGTATATCCCGAGACTAGATTTTTCAACGAGGGCGAAATGAAATATGTACGTGTGAAAGGAAACTTTTTGTGTACAACTTGTTTTTCAAATTGTCAGTTTAGCAGCGGATTGTTAGTAATATGAATATGTTTGATGAAAAAGGTTTCCTCTCTGTGTGAACGGAAAAGGAATAAAACGGAAAGTTCTTTTCACCCGGGTGTATAGAGGCTAGTTAGTGCCTGAAAGCAAAATAACGAATGTAACTTCCATAAATATTGTATTCGTGCTCATATATATGGGTTTACTTGTATTTTTTTTACCATTTTCCTGTACCTTCAACGCTTTTGTTTACATTTCGGAGAACCACGCTTTTACAATAATTTCTCATGAAACCAAATTTGATAAATTATACACTTTCAACATTTTGTTTTGGCCTTCGTTTGTTCGTCGTGCCTATCAGTTGTAGCATACATTATTTTACATCAGCAGACTGTTAAATGCTCTCTGATTATTTCAGCAGAATATTTCACAGCGATCCTCGTAGTTTAAACACGTATACACTCTCGATTCTAGGCAAAACAATGCGACAATTTGCACAACAGCACGTAAATTCCTGCACAGCACACCACTACCACCGCGTACAAAACATCTAATCTCTGAAGGCATTAGCTAGTAACATTGGCATTATAGGTTTTATTTCCATCGTTCTCTTCCCAACGAAATTTTCGTTTCCCCTACTGGATTTATTCATGATCTCAGCGAATCCTGCGGATGTCCACAAGTTGAGTTAAGTCCGCCGCTTCAACAAGCGACTCCGGATGCGTCTGATAGTAGTTTTTGGTAGTGCATTATTATTATTATTTTATTATTATGTACTTATGTTGTTAGTTTTCCTGCAGGCTCTTCCAACGCCATCATCACCACTTGTGCCACCAGAGCCATAAACTAGTAGTGTTCTTTTGCGTTGTTTTATAAGTGATACGTACATATAAGATACTCCCTCCACCGCCCTCTGAAAAGGTGATAATCGCTTTGCAAAAGCCCATTGCTTTCACAAACCATTTCTAAATAAGAAAAGGAAAAGTAGAGTAATGCCAATACACATTATACATGATGTATACATGCTACAATTGAAGGAGCAGCTTGGGAGCCATATTGTCCCTGTGCTATAAAATACTAGTAGTACCTATGTTCATGCAGGCTCTTCCACAGATGACGATCACACTTATCTTAAAATGCTTTTGTTAAGGTTATTCTACTCATGTCATGGTAAATGTCCGTGGCTGAGTGTAGTTGAAGAGCATTAATGTCTACGACGGCATTTCATGTTGTGGAATGTATGAAATACAATAAAACATTGGCTCTTGGCTGGCAGGCATGGAATATTGATGAATATTTATGTAGTTTGCCATAATCTATGGTTGCATAAACAACAGAAATCTGGGAAAGAGGGAACTGTGAAACGGTGAAAGAACAAATAGGAAGAGAGAGAGAGAGAGAGAAAAAAAGGGAAGAACAAAACAATATAAGGTTCACACATGCAAGTTCATAATTTTGCAAATATGCCAGCAAACGTGACGAAGTGTCTTTCTGTAGGCATATCAGAATCATGCATAAATTTAAGGACACTTGTGCGTCATCCAACCTCAATAATTATTAGTGTTGTGGAGAACCAACCAACACCATTTCGCCAGAACATTATGAATGCAGCTTTATAAATAATTTACATACAAGCACCATTGAGGAATTATATACGCGCTAACATGTAATGTGATTTTTTTCATCAACAACAGATACCTAATTATAACCTCTTGTGTGAATCTGGAAAGGTCTTTTTATTTAAAGCGATATACATATACGTTCTCTATTTTTGTGTGCATTTACGCTACTGACAATAAATTGCCATCGTTTGTCTTATCCACCTATATCTACCTATATCTACCGTACCTTGCCAATGAGCATTACATCAGTTTAATTGGGGTGTTTTAATTTTGTTACAGCATTACAACAATAGCTTAAAAGCATTACACACTCGTATTATGTTGCGTTTGATGTGTACGGTATATGCTATAGGGTTTGTGGCTGGCTTTTACACGAATTTTGTCTCATTAAAAAGGAAACAGTGGAAATATACGAACAATACTACCATTACGTAGATAAATGTATGTATACTTGTGTAACCTGCTCATGTACGAACATTTTATCAGTTTGGCCTTTGTCATTTCATTTTTCCTTTGTACTTGATATCCGTTGACTTCACTTCATTCCAGTATTAAATTTTATTATCTTGTAAATATTTAGGATTTCACCGGATGGAAAACTTCATTTTGTTTTATTATCACAATAATTTTCACCGCCGTACACAACATTTTTTGCAATTTTATCAAAAATGAAACATTCTATGAAAAAAAGCTATATCTTGAAGGCACACAATCAGGTTTATTTTGCAATTTTTATTCATATGCAGAAGAATAAACAAGAAAGCGTAGAGAAATTTTATTACGGAAGGCTACCTACTTAGAAGTATTCACGGCTAAAGTTTTGTTTATTGTAACTGCAAATCGAATAGTCATGTTGCAGTTGATGTAAAAAGAGAAGGTAACAGTTTAAATTGAAGTTCCACTTCCCTGGCATGTCAGTCAGCAGTAATAGATTCAAAATTCATGCTAGGCTAGAGGCACGTTGACGAAGAAAAGGTAATGGGAAAATTGATCAAATCATAAAAGTCTCTGACAGCGACATCACCTCTGCAAAGAAAAAAGGGAAGATAGAACGAACCTGCAAGAGAATAGAAAAGCCCTCAATACCACTACTCTCAATCAAGCTCATTTACAATCTTGTTGGCTTTCATCTCTTCTTGATTCGATTCTCAGCCCGTATTTGTTGTCTTGTGCTTGTGTGTGTCATCCCCCCTGGCATTGTGCAGATCGAAACAGCAAGTGAGTAAGTAAGAACGAGTCAGCAACCCAGCAGTCTTTTGATGCAAGTAAAATAGGTGAAAGAACGGCAAAAACTGGAGGAGAATATTATCTTGCTCTGCGAGAGAAACAAAAACTGTGTATTTTCTTGCTCGTTTAGAAACCACAAGGCTTCATATTACGACAATTTTATTTCAGTGACATGATACACTTTCATTATTGCTTTCAGCGAGGAGTTCTACCTTACCGATTTGTTCACTTGCGTCCTACGATATTACTATTTACCCCTTGACAATGTGACGTATCCTGGTTGTTTTACAAGGTTATGTTCATGTTGTCCATTGTAGCGAAATGGTATAGCTTCTCCACCTCCTTGCGAGTGTACTTGTGAGATCCTTGAACTGTACATAGATTATTGTATTGTGTGCTATATATGCTTAAATCTGAAGTTTATATGAACTCTTGAAAAGATACCAATAGATAATGTATAACTTGCTTTCCTATTCATGCTTTACGTTCAAATAATTTTTCTTAGCTTCGAGAATAAATGGGAAATTTGAGATGCGCACCTACGTTAATACGTACTTTCTCTTCAGTTTTAACTTCCTATATTATTACTTATATGCTCCCTAAGGCGGACATGCAAGGCCATGTAGAGCAAAAATAGTTTTTATTGATAGAAAAGAGCAAGGTAGGATGTTAGTGTGTAGGCTTTGTATGTATTATGTATCAGCTAATGCAGAACCTACCAGGAACTCTTAGAATAATTGAGAAATGAATTATTTCATCTCAGCAGCCCACTGCCACCACATAATCGTGTAATGATCCTGAAATGTGTAATCATAATCAAGCACATATTATAGGTATCAATCAAGATGGTAGTCGTAATAATGTTCATTATTGAAACGAAGTTACGCTTAATTGGGAATCATGGAAAAGGGTATCAGCAAAAGATAATATGTTGGCGAATAGTCCGAAAGTACCTAAATGAAGTTTCTCTGGAGAGATGAGAGTAGAGAATTTGAAAAGGAAAAGATTACCAGAGGGAAGCTGTCAGGAAGAGTGTGAGCGTGTGTCTATGTAAAAGAGGACTTTCCTCTGTGTAGTATTTATAAACGATTTTGTCCAAACGAATCCCATATGAAAACAGTCAACTTTTAAGCCTTTCCGTCGGCGTCATCTTTCTATAATACTGTGTGTGTAGTGTGTGTAATACACGTCTATCTATCCGTTCCTTTTTTATCGATCATCTTCATCACCCCCAGTAGTCATCAAGTGAAAGAGGAAAGGAGAACGAATTTATGGTAGTGTCCCTGCTAAAAATGATACCCGTAAAGATTAAACATGAAGATGTATAGAGTGAAAGTTGACTTTTATGCTTTTTCCCTCTCACCGAAAATAACATTCTATATATATATCAATCTTCCTGCTTGCCATCAAATATCTTAAAATTATGAAATGACTGTGTGAATGCTCAAGGAAAGAGTATAAAAAGGAGATTTTGTCTGTACATCCATACATCCCTAGCGAGAGAGAGTTATGAGTAAAAGTAAATGCGGCGGGCTGACATTGCGTCGCCATTCTCTGTTGCCAGCATCAATTAACGACACCATAAAGACAGATTATGTCGCTTGGTGGCGGGGTAAGAATAAGGATGTACGGTGCGGTGCATGGTGCGTCATACCCATCATACTTAAGTATAGATGTAAAAATAGTTTCTATTAGCGTGAAACTTGAACAACTTAGAGTTACAGCTTACCAAAAAGATATATAGGACGGAAAAGAATAAAAGACTTACTGCCAAAGTTGGTCAGAAAGTTGTTAGTGGTTGACGAGGTAGGTTTAGTGATCAGTAGTGTCGTCATCGGGAAGAGAGGACGGGTAACGGTGCACTTCACTTTCGCACCTTATTATTGTTCTCATCACCATCACTGTCACAAGTCAAGCATAAACTTTTTACAAGGTTGTAATAAAGATAATGACAGCAGCAGCAACTACTGTAGGAAGAGCGGAGGATGATCACTATTAAAGCAGTCTGCCGGAAACGAGCGTTCTAAAATGAAATGCCAAAGAAAATTATCACATCTACCTATGGGAGTAAATATTAAACCAAATACCGTCAAAGCGGTAGTTTTTGCGAGAAAGTGGCTGCATAATGGTCTATAGGGTGTCGATAGATAGATACGGGGATTAAACTTATGATATTACGTCTACTGTTAAATATGTTTACCGGGAAAAATCACGGGAAAATGTGCGCACTATAAACGACTACTTCCTTTTATATAAAAATTTAAACACCACGGAATAATTGATACAGATTAACCTTTAAACAAGTGCTGACATTTTCAAGGCCGAAATTGCATGTAAAATAAATGTAAAATGATATGATGAACATTGGTTTTTACTGGGGGGGAATACCTTATGTAAGCTAGTGAATGTTACTATTTAGTTGGAAATGCTAAATATAATCAGGTTGTGAACATGAGCGAATTAAAAGTGATAGGGTACATCATACGTAATATGATATTATTACGTGGGTATTATATTACGGAACTTGGATTATCTAGAATTCATTTGCATCTACATAAGCATTCAAATTAAAGTCAAAACAATGCAATCTCATAGAACACACAACACTTAACTTAATCCTTTAAAATGTGCAGAAGTGTCATAATGAAGCCTTCGTACGTAACACGTACAACAATATTTAATTTCATTATCCTCGAAAGGGTTTTTGCAAAATTGGAAAAGGTGAATAGGATATGTTCTGCCTTGTTGCAAAATAACGAAATCGTAGAAATGGAAAGTAAAGTAATGAAAATGGAGAAAAGTGAGTTTGTGTGTCTTTTGTATTCTACCATTAATAATATTTAGACCTAAAAGGGTTTATATAAGCGTTTTCAGCATGCAAGTTACTTGCTACAGCTGAAATCTTTTGAGAATCACAAGAAGGGAGTGAAAGTTTAAACGGATATTGATCGTCGTTCTAATTTTATTGTTTACGACATTAAATGCAATGTAGAAGACCAAGTCATTCTTCCGATTCTGGGCCATTTGGGAGAAAGACAATACGATTATATGAGAAATGTTCTTTGTATTCTTATTTCATTACAGTTCTTCTTGTTGAGAAAATTTAATCTAGTTTTAAAGTAGGTATAGATGTTTCCATTTCCGTTATAATAATAGGAGTTAATTTTACGTAATTTCCCAACGCTCCAACAGAAATGCTTGGGGTTTTTATGTCTTGCTTTATATTTGAAGGCTGTGCTACTCTTGTTGCGATTGCGATGTTGTAAGCCGGAAAGAGATTTCGGTGTTGGCCCAAATTTTCTCTTTTCCAGGTTTTTTTTCTTTATTTCATCTCGCAGCCTCATTCTTGCGTGTGAGCGGATTATGTACTGCTGCTCGAATATTTACTGTAAATTACGGTTGGAACCTACAGTTCATTGTGTCATCATATCAGAGAGAGAGTGAAACCACATTTGAAATAAAACTGTCACCCTGTCATTCGTTACGTTTGTAGGAAATCTCAAAATTAGGAGAACCACACAGTATATTACAAAAAACACAAATTATTAATAGCATTCCAAATATAGGATGCATTGCATCACCTTCTAGTTACAAGGTGATACAGATGATGGTTATCATTGAATTCTAAACGACCTTCAAAGCAAAGCGATGCTTATTCAATTTAATGCATAGAAACCTTACAAACTTACTGCTGCTGACTGTTCAAACAAAAAACTTAGACACTCGTGTTTTTTTTCAGAACATATTTATTGCTGGGGAAATATTAATAACTTCCATCAGCTTCAGACTCGAGTTCCAACAGAGAAAGGTGAGAGGAGAAAATACGTATAAACACATCAAGAAGTCTTTGAATGATGCAAAATTATTCAAAACTTTTCAATTAAATTGAACTAATGATTTTTCAAGGAGGACCATGTTTGATTAACACACATACAGTCACACTTCAGTGGAACCTTGAATGCAGACAAACTCTTGACTTGACTCTCGATTGTATAGGCACTTTATTGCGTCCTTTTCCTTGTTGATAAAATTGAAATAAAACAAAGACTCAAAAGAGAACGAAATAAACGTTCTCAGGAATGCTCAAGGATATTAGGGATAGTTTGTCGTATATGAAAATATCAGAATGGAATTCACTCTGAAAATGTTAGTATCCCAATTACAGAATTACAGCATCGACATTCCAAAAAACAAATTTGTATGCTCCATGCCTAAAACATGTTCTAAATTGTGGGAAAATACATTTTATTTTGAACATTAAACCGTCCCTTCGACAAGGCTGTCTGTTATCGATTCTATTGTTTTCGCAGGTGCTTTGTTTGTTCATGGACGTACATCCCAAACCACTACTGATAAGTTTCCATAATTCACTTGTCCCAATCGCATGGTACCAGTGGTAATATAAATTTAGTTTCATGAAAGTACGAACCTACAGACCATTCGGTTTGGTATACAGAGTGATAGTCTTATTTTGTTTCTCTATTATATTGTAAGTACTTTCCCTTTCCCATCAACTTTAGAAAAGGTACTTCAAGACAAGTTGTCTCTTTGTACTAGAAATCGGATTGTTCCCTGGCCATAAAAAATAGTAAAATGCACACTCACGAAATAACAGTAGCTCGAGACATCCCTTCTGCCGTCCTTCAACCGTTCTCTACTCATTGTTCTTGGTATGGTGAGTAAAGTAATAATTAAGGTTAATTTACCCTTTCTTTCCTTTCTGCAGTTCCGAGTTTCTCGCAGTTCAGGGTTGTTGGTTGTTCGAGCTAAAATACATTTTGATGGAACTGCGCGTAATTATTTATCACTCATTATGTCCAGCTGAATTGACGCTGTTGTTGGCTAAGGATTATATTTTTGTGCTTTTGTATATTATATTCTCAGCTGAGACGCTTTTAAAAGAGTCTGTGTTGGCTTGCACCAGGGACAAGGGACGAATTCAGACGGAGTAATTTTATACTGAGGATGACACCTGTCATTTCCACTTTCACGCTCATCCATTTCCGCCGTAATTTGTCTCGTCAGAATAACGCTGGATAGTAGTGAAGGGTTTAGATTAGGAATGGATGCTTTCAGGTATGTAAGGCATCTTCAGCAACATTCCAGGGAGGACAAAATACACTTGTGCCGTTTTGCGGATTTCTGACCGTATGTACTTGTTCCTATTTACTACGGTGTTTAGTGTAATGCCCCTACTTTGGAAAATGTAAAGAAAAAGATGTACGTACTCCATGCTGTACTAATACTCCATTTCCCAGAGAAAACAAAAAGGATAGACGGAACTACATCGTCTTTTAGAATGCTTCTCATCGCATCCCCTGACAAAGGAATCGCGGTGTTGGTATTTCAAGGAGCTATGCAATTAGAACGTAACCGCAATTCTTGGTTTGCTTATCTACAATCCCCGCCACTATCACCACAGCGTACATTACTGACTGTACGCTTTCCATAGACTCCTCTTGCCTCATTCCCACAACCACATTTACTTTTGGTTTGCCGTGATACGGATATGAAATCATCATAATGAAGACACTGATGGAAGAACTTGTGTGGGAAGTTGGCAAGACCTGCCCATAAGTGGTACGGAACACTTGTACCATACCAAATCGCACTTAATGGCTTCCTCTTGATAAATTTATGCGGATATCTATTGTCTATTCTATTATGAATCTTTTATTATTGCAAGGAGCAACCTACACTAGAGAGCTCCGTACCCTAAGAAAACTTGCTCAGAAAGTTCACTCTAGTGGAAATCGATGCACTTAAAGTACCACAGTTTTCACGTAATCCCTAAATTAGATTCACCGCCAAAGTGTGTCCATAACAGAAAAGTTCAGAGAGGAGAGACACATCGCCAATTGTAATCTCGACTAACATCATTTCTTCTCAAACGAGACAGTCGTGGTGCGTCATTCACAATTATCTCTGAGAGCTTATCCGCTGTCGCTGTAGGAGCTTCTGTCATTTAACGAACCAACGCTGCTGCTGCTGCTAGTAGGTCACGGAATGTAAATTCACATACTCCCGTCATACCAGTCATTATTTGATGCCCCGTGAAAACTCACCGACCCAAATATATGTAAGTGAAGTGTCCCACAAAAGGAAACAATTTGTTCTTGGGGAAATTTGTTGCTGCATACGTATATTCTTCTTTGCACAAAACCTTGATTTGGCATTCCACTTTTTATGTCAGATCTACTTAATATAAGTAGACACAGAAAGAAGCGTGTGTATGTGTGAGTGTCTGCGTCTCCCTGTAAAATGCATAAGGTGAAGGCGAATATTTGATAAAGTTACAAGTTACGACCGTTTCCTGCCAACTCTATCTCAATTTTTTTTAGTAAGCAGCGCATCACATCAGCAATAGGTGCTCTTTCCTTCAAATTTCATTCTCTCCAGTAGCTTTCTTCTCTATGGGTTCCCTGCCAGTCCACGCACTAATACATTTTACCTCAATATCCAAAAACTATTTATTAGTGTAGGCGAGCTGATATCTAGTCACCATTGAGTGAGTGAAATGGAAAGGAGAACGATCTCCTTTCTGTTACGATTTATATCAGAGTCAGTTCTTTGAGAATTTTAGCGAGAACATTTTACAACTAGCTCTAACGCTACTCTTGTGAACAATCTCTCTCTCTGTGCGTGTGTGTGTGCAGGCTTACAAATGTCGCTTTGTACCGTAAACCGTAGAAGTGTCTTAAGGAAAAAAACACAAAGTGAACATCCATCAGTTCTAACTTATCTGATTCACTAAGGAAAGTGCCCTTGAGGGGAATTTATGTGATTTGAAGAAAGAGGGAGAGAGAGAGAGGGGAAGGAAGATATTGAGAGACCACTCAATTATTTCTAATCCTTCCTTGTTCGTAGAACAAGCCCCGTTTACTACAGCTTCTCTACAGACAGAAGAATGTTTTGTATTCGCTCCCATTTACCTCTTTTACCTTCAACCTGTCCAAACATACCGTCGTGCAGATAATACACGAACGCTTTATTGTTTCTCTGGAGGTAGTGAAGGAAGAGAGATATATATTCCATTTTTTGTTTTCTAAAACTAGGACGAACCCTGGGTATACATTTGGAAGCATTATGTACGGCAGGTACACACTTAAACTTAGCTGGTTTTTAGGAGGAGTAAAATACCTCTATCGTGTGTATGTGTGTGTGTGTGGTAGTGGTAGAAGCAGCTTCTCTTGACTTTCTGAACTTTGTAGTCTGTTGAGCCCTTTTTCCTATGAAATTTGCTAAACTCTTTTTAAACAGAATCGCCAGCAACACACAAAACGGGCAGCACTCAACTTATGGCATGAAGGCATGATTGATACATTTCTTTTATGGTCAGCCCATCTCTGAAAGTATTTCAAGAATTTAAGTCGGAGAAGATTTTATCTCAAACTATAATATCATTTTCTGGCTTTTTCGGAGGTTAAAATATCCTCTGGTAAAAACTAGGATGTTCCCCAAGTATTATTACATCCATCGATTAAATTTGTTAAGAAATGATATAATAACGAAAGCTTATATAGCAAAAGTATGCTTTTATATACGCCTTTATTACATTTATCATTGCATCTCTATAAATAGTAGGTTTCAACCCACAAGCCCACCAACGCATATTATGAACCTTCATCCATCTATTCATTTTCTCTATTCTCTTATGGCCCGGTATTTTATTTAATTCCCCAGAGGTCGATTCAGCTATGATAACGTCGGCGTCTTCACAATCAGGAAAATTTGGAAAGCAAATAAACTACCCGGGAACTACGTATTAGGAAAACCATTATTATGCATGAAGTGTGTAGAACTCGGTGTGACCCTGAGTGCGCAAACATCAGGGTCAACAATTTGTCTATTTTTCTTTTGAAATTGTTTGATTGCCAAGTTATTTTGACTGGATTGGGGTTATTTAGAAACTCGTCACCCCCACGTACAGATGAATCAATAATGTTTATTCGAAAGCAGTTTCACTTTTTGAATTTTATGTCATAATAAGCCGGAATTTCCAAAAATATGTAAACTTATAAATTCTTGATTTGCTTGCAATACTTCACATAAAAGCCTATAATAGCAAGAGCTGACATTGTCCCCTCCTGCTAAAATAAGCTGCAGGCTGCCGCAGAAAAAGCAAACTTTCTCCCTACAAACATGGTTTACGTAGAGCAATGAAAATACTTGTTCAAATTACTCCACAGAATAAAGACACAAACTGGTTGTCTTTACTCTATGAAATAACTCAAAATAATGTTTTTAAGGAATCATAATAATTACTTTACGTTTTTATGTACACAATGCTGACCTAAAAGCACTTTGGTTTTTTAAGAGAGTTACATTATCTTTTTAAAATATGTTCCCCTTGTTTTATTACTATTTTGTTAAGCTAGACAAGCTGGTTTTCATTTTTCATGTTCCCATTTCGTCATTGGAATAACACTAATGATCTCAAATTGGGGAACGTGAAGCTTATTTCAAACTCACCCGATTCACTGTTCCGTTCACATTCCACTTCATTGTCCCCATATTTTATGACTCTGTCGCCGTCTTGTAAAGCAATATTAAGTGGACATGGTTATACACATTATCGCTTCGGCACATATTACAACTTTCCTTACACATGGAGGGTGAAAGTCATCTCTGGTTGATGTTTTATTTTGAGAGCACATCTTTGATTTTCCACCAAGGGCCCCCATATTTCAGTAGTTAGCATTTCCCTGTCTCCCACTGGCCCATTAATGTACATAAACTACTTTAGTACTACAATAAAAAGGCTATTATTATATCTACATTTTCGCAATAAATCTTGTAAAATTAATGAATTCGCTCTTGAAGAAAATTATTAAATATTTTCATTCCTCAAGTTGGCAATAGCACATTTTTTGTTGGTCTCTTCTGGTCGGAGCTTTCCGTTACTGGCGTGTGTTTGTTAAAAAACCATACGCTTTTCCCTCAAAGTAAAGAGCCTTTATAGCAAACGGGAGAATCTGTTGATGATCATAAAATATGAATTATATATATATAACATCAACAATTTGCCAGATCCTGCAAAGTGTACAAGGAGATACAAAATGTTGGAATGCAATATCCAGGAAATTGCATACATGTTTACTCAAATTTCAAGTCGAACACCTACTCACATTTTTATTAAAACAAAGCAACAATATCGTTCTAGCTGTAAGGATGTACTGGTGGGTGTAAGTGAAGAAGAGAAGGCTTTTTTACGATAATGGCAAGGGTGGAGGTAGATAATATTTGTGAACGAAGATTACATTACAAGTGGTATTTTACCTCGTAATAAAATAAAAACTTCACACATGTTGGCCGACGAATATGTACTCGTGTGTGGTACGTCCTACGTAAGGAAGCTTAAAACTTTTGGAATTGTAACAATGTAGTAGTATAAGCATATGTAATTATGTAATATATTCACCCAGTGGGAAAACACATCCGGTAATATACGTAGTACGGAATATTGCATATCGTTTAGTATTTTGTAAACTTTTTTTGTTGGAAAGGTTCCATACGACGAGCGAGCGTTATAGTGTTTTTCTTGATAATAGTATAGGAACAATAATAGTAGTTGTAATAATACCTTAAGCCTTTTACTCTGCAAAACGAAAAGGGAGTCTCTAAAGGAATTACCGACACATATTGTGTGTAATTGTATGCAGGTACCATGCTTTTCTTTTAAAAAAATGTAGACGTGACTATCTACAATTTGAAAAATGCACGCGGTACTGCTTTTGAATACGAAGAAAAATGAAATTTGCTGATACACTATTTCAGTGAGTGAAACGGCAGTTCTCGTTGTGTGTGTGATGTTTTTCTTTCTGGGAGAAAGTCATAGTCTCCATTATCATGACAAAGGACAAACCATACCACTGACGTGAAATGGTATGCCATCCTGCATTTATTGTTTTTGGTGTGTAAAATGGCGTTTATTGTCTAGTGGCAGTGCACAAGTTGAATACTGATAGCGACTACAAGTGCATACATGCTCAATATACACACACAAGTGTAGTATGAACATAAAATAAGCATATTATGCTCATTATTGTAATTCTATTTTGAGAAAAATAAATTACATCTTATTTCATTTCGTTTCGCCTACTCGTTGAGATGTTTTTAGCACTCTTTGGAGTATTAGATAGAGAAACGAACACAGGCACGGCACACATGGATGGAGGAACAAAAGCCAGAGATAGTTTTCTCAAAGGGCATCCCTTTTAATGGCAAACGCACAAAAGGTTAAGCTGACGAGGACGATGATGATGATGATGGAGTAAATGCGAGGCTGAATATATCTCATTTAAATATCCTTTTGTCTTCAATCTTTCTCTCGTGCTCCATTCACCTGATATTAAACACAGTGTTCCCAGACAGACTTCACTTCAGTGGGGTTGGGAAAGAACTATCAGAAAACTCTTTTCTGGCAATGAAGAAAGTTGGAATATCTTCACGTGCACGTTTAATGTTCAATATCATTCCATAAGGAAGAAACTGATGGAAATTGGTTTGCAAATGGCTTCTAAAGCTTTTTTACAATCCCACACAGAGATTCGTACTTATGTCTTTACGAAAATTGAGAAACCCTATCTCTCTGTGACAAGGGGAAAACTAATAGCATCAAAGGAAGGAGTTGAAAAGAACAATATATAAATTGAATTGTTTAGTTGTATATACATAACGGGAACGGAAAGTGGCCTGTAAATTTTTTAGTAAATAAGAAGCGAACAATATAATTAAGTAACTGACGTTCAATTGCCGTCATGGCTTAAATTTAGTAGTGAGGGTGTTTACATTGAAGGGTGTCAGTTGTTCTGGGGTAGGATCTAGGGTTAACGTAGAAGACGTTAAATATTGAAGTGGCCTTGAACAACGTGGGTTTTGGCGTGTGTTTACATAAACTAACCTGAATATGTTATAAAAGGAAGTAGTACTACATGAATGTGTCTAGACATATACAAAAGCACGCTCCCGCAATTCTCTAGGAAAATGCTAATCGCTTTCTACTTAAGGAGTTGTGTGAAGGAGAGGAGTGTGTGAAAAAATGTAGAATACATTGAGATTCCCTACGTCAAAACCATCAAGGTCGAACATACGAGATGATAGTAATAATGAAGACGGAAGGAACATTTTTTAAATATAATTATGTACATCATCAAATTGTGATAATGAACAAGTCGTCTAAGCCACCACTTCACCCTTTTTATCAGAAGAATAAGCACAAAAGTCACGAATGTGTAGGCACAGCTTTTTTTCTTCTTCTGAAATTTCAAGATTTTTTGTCTTTGTGTGTGCCCCTTTCAGTGGTCTTATCTTACGTAACTACACACAACTATTCTTTCATGGCTTGTGTCCTCGCTAAAATATAGGAACTGATGGGAAACAAACCGTCACGATTTCAACATCTAAAAAATGGAACGGTACAGCATTACATGGTAGTTACTTACAAAAAAAGCTAACACTTTTTACATTATCAAAAAGGTTAAACACTCCCGTTTTTTTACTATCATTCAACTCCGTCTTTTATTTGCATTTTCAACTTTTTAAAAGCACGGACATGTCTCTGGGGAGGAGCATCGGCTTTAAGGCAGAGAGGAAGACATTAAAATATTTACTTCATTTTTAGAGTTGTATTACAATGCTTTCCGTACCTGTTTTTCAGCAGGCTGTTAATTTTTTTAAACCATATATATCTAGCAAAATATAAATAAGTAACGTCACTTTAATTTTCATTCCGAATGCACGCAGAGCCAGAGCGAGTATTGCATATAATATAGGACGAAGAGCCAGGAGTAGCTCTCAATTTATATATATTAATGTCAACAAGTTTTTCCTAATGAAAAACGTTTCTGAAATAATAAAAAACCGAACAGCAAGCATAAATTCTTACATAAGCAGTGGAACGCCCCTAAAGCTATACGAAAAGGAAAACAACTTTCTCCCAACCTATATTGTGCATATTATGATGATAAAATGTATAGAGATATTAATAGGCTTTTCATTTTTTACACAATAACACAATGTTACTTGCTTCTCGCCACAGGATAAATGCTACAACTTCTTACAAATAAAATTATACTGCGCACAACCGACCATATGTTTTTACTCGATGATTACCGTGTAATAAACGCAACATAACTTTCAGCTATCCTCTCTGGCTTGACCTCTTCCTCCACTGATCGTGAGCTTCCTTGTAGAATGCCAAATGTTTCTCTCTCTGGCCCCGATTTGTTCCCTTATTCACGGTGGGGTCCGCAAAAAACAGAGACACGAGAAGAGAGGTAAACCCCATAATAACGAACAAATTGTTTCTGCCTAGCATTCCAAATCAGCCACTTTATTGTTCCTTGCTTCCAGAAAGGAATTCATAAAGTGGATCTCCACGACTAACACGATATGAGTCTACTACGGAACCCAAGTTGGAGCACAACTATGTCCTTACATCATCACAGCAGCAAAAGTTGTTGGCGTTGAATTCTAGTAATTACGGTCCTCATTCTCAGACTAAAAACGTATTTACTAAAACCCCTAAACTTTCGTTTCTGGATTTTTTCATTAATACAAAAAAAATACTGTACAAGCTACAGTTACACAGCTCTACCGCAGCAGCAGCAGCAGCAGTAGTGGAAGTAGGAAAGGAATTGGAAGGAATAGTAAAAGTGCTCGAGGGATAAGGGACTCTAGGAAGTCCCTGAGGTATCATCATCGTTGAGAGTTGTCGTTACAATATTTTCCAAGAAGAAATTTCTTGTCATAAAAAAGGAAACTATAACTATAATAATAATATAAGCGAGTTGTGGCTGTAGTAAAGTTGTGCATGTGCAGGTTCAGACTTTAGCTGTTGGATTGAATATGAAAAGAGTTTTTGGAATTGAAGTGGCTTGACAATTAGTCCCATTTTCCGTGCAGTTAAACTACGACACTGAATTACGAATATTATGTACTTTTTTACGAAGAAACTTTGTTGCGCGCTGCTTTTCATTCTCTCTGTCGACCTCTGCCTGTGACAAACCACAATTTACAAAGGTTTCCATTTAACATTTTCGTTTTCTTTGGGTAGCTTTCTCCAACAAATTAATTGAACCCGCGTGTAGATTTGTTCTGAAATTACTGTTCCATATAAATAGTATATGTATATATAGTAGACACACTGACATAATAAGAGTTTAAAGTACCACATGATCTAGCCAATTCCTTTTAACTCTTTCATACAGCCTGGAAATGTGACGCCACCGCCCAGAAACCAGGCTGTTTTACCGCACGCAGAGAAAAGAAAGTAAAAAGGCAATCTTGCGGCAACAACGACACAGAACGTTCCATCCCTACAGAAAGTTTTACAACCATGCTTCCATTCACTTTTGCGGGTTTACTTGCCCGTCGTCTATTTTTTCTATGTTGAAACGTTGGGCATGTTTTAACAATAATTGTCTACAGCCAGCGTAATTCACTAGTTTGTACACTGTCTGCGTGTGTTAGTGAGCAAATTTAAATTCGTGGGAGCAGTGAAAATATGCAAGAAAGATATACGGAAAAAGAGACGGGGAGGGAAAACGAGAGAGAAACAAAAAAAAAGAAAGGACAATATTGGATTTTATTTTCTGCTTCCATCTCTCTCCGTCTTTCCCCTTTGCTATTTTACTCCTTTTGCATTTTAATACGTTTGTAATGGAAACATAATAAGCAGGAAAACACCCTGGAAAATAGGAGTAGAATGACTTCAAAAGTGTGTTTTGTCTCTGTGTATGTGTGTTTATCCCCCAAAACGAAACGCATTTCTTTTTGTATTTACACAGCGGAAGATTTGTTTGAAAAGCTGTTTCTTTCTCGTGTGTATTTTTGGTATTATTGTGGTCTTTTGCTGAAGCCAGACAATGCTGCATACTAAACTGACTGAGAGATGGAGACGAAGTGTGAAAGTGTAATTGTGACGTACATAACACGTAACGGGAAAAGTACATCAAAAGAGAACTTTGAAATCTATGCTGTCCCCGCACTTCATCTAGCTTGTCCATGAAAACCAGACAAGAGTGTTTTGGAGGCTTGTGGAGAAATGGATGTAATATTGAATGTGAAAAATTGGAGAATAAAATAAAAGTGGTAACAGTAACAGTGTTACAAAGATTCAGAATCCGTTAAAAAATGACAATAACACCCTTCCCCCCATCAGTCATTCTGCGAGGTGATGATGTACCTCCGACAACTGCTTTTGACTCTTTCCTTCATCATCCTACTAGATGAAGGACAAAAATATGAAGCAAACAATCATATTATATAGCCGACTAATACTTTCTAAATATATTTCTCCGTGAAAACTCCATCTCTATTTAAAGACAGCATAAAAAGCTCCCTCCTATCAGGCCAGACGGGCACACAAAAATATAAGGCGGATATACTTGTAATGTAAATATACAGCAACAAGATAAACTTTCTCCTTGATAGATGTGCTTATGCCCAAGAACCGATGCGATGTTCTCTCAATTTCGTAGTATCATTATTATTGCATTGTATTGTAGCGTTAAAGGTACACACAAATGGTGTAATATTACTTGGAAGAAGTAATGGTTTGTATACGAACAAAAAAATGGGAAATTGTATTTAGTTTTTCCATGTATAAACACCTACAACTTCGTACCACATTAAACCACTTACAACAATTCAGCAGAGTCGTAAGAAGTGGCTGAATGCTTTCACTAGTGGTGGTAGCACTAAACACATGAGAGGAGGAAGGTAAGCAAACTTTTCCTGAGAGGAAATCACAAAATCCGAAGGTACACAAACCAAACTTGCTATATCAGTATACATAGAACTATCCACAGAGGAAGACGCGAGAATATTAGGAGCAAATTCGGGGAAGAGTAAAGATGTGATGTAAGTGAGTAGGCACTTTGTGTACGTTCCGCCTCCCTTGTTCTTCTCTATTATGGCGTAAAGGCATGTCGACTTAAGTAATTGAATCGGCTTTATTACGCACAATATAACATGAAGAAATTATGTCCGGTACTGCAAATATCCCTACATCTATTATTACCGTTTTTTGTCATGAAGCTTTTGTCCAGTTAATGGATACTTCCCAATATCTTCGTAGCACGCACGTACACGTGTTTTATAAAAAAAATGAGCAAGTGTGCAAAACAAGCCATTAAAGGAAAGTCGAAAATTATTATATTACCTACCTTGTTTTTGTTAGCTTTTTCCTTTTACTTCTCTATCAAAGCGAATAAAACAATAAATAACAAATTAATGCAAATTTCTTCGACCACATCATTATTATTCCTGCTCTAATTCCATTTTCAGTAGCACAAAGATGGGATACTGAGAACATGCCTGCTATAAATATGTCTCCCAATATCAAAGCTCAGATAAGTTGAAGGAATGTACGTGTATTGCCCATGCTTTAACTTAAATACGCTCTACTTGTCGTCTTTGATTATGTATATATTAATGTTCTGCGTTACTTTATTGTTATGTCTCAATCTTAATAGCCTTTGTTAGTTATTGTATTCATAAGCACTATGTAGGTATATGGGTATCAGTGTTTTTTCTCTCTAGCTTTTGTTGATAATGATAACCTGTTTCGTTAACATCCATTCAGTTGTGAGTCTTTTCATAGTGCTCTCTATCGTTGTATAGAAGTAACCGCCTGTGAATATACCGCCCCAATTTAAGCCTTTAAATTGTGTGCGTAAGGCGCCCGAAAA
>JAHZNE010004126.1:0-41997 GCA_027744055.1 Callyntrura sp. NNG-2020
CAGAAAGTGATGAAAACAGCGTATTTTTCAAACTTGCCGATAAGAAATTACAACATGGAAACAACAGCCAGTACATAATACGTTGAAAAAAAAATTGGTGGACCCTGCCTACAACGTTTGTTTCAACCTCTATATTCATTAAACCTCGTTGAGTTCAACCTTAAGGTCGCTTTTCGTCGTTATAAGTCGTATATTGAGTTTAATACCACGAGATGTGTGACCTGTATAGTTGCCAGGTGCCATGCATAGAGGTAAACGTTCAAATTGCGTGTTTCTTTTTGTATAACATGACATGGTGTATTCAGCATACAGAAGGTATTACTCGTTGAGTAGAATTCAAATTTTACATTACCCCAGCGATTGATTATTAATAGTGAGAAATTTCCCAATTGACATCTATTTTTGTTTTTTTACCACAGAGCCGTAAAGTGTGATGAAATTGTGTGAGCAAAACTCATATTGGGTTAGTCACTCATATTGCTTCAGTACTACCTACTTGCTTTCTACAACACGCTTTGTTTCTGTAGATGCTGTGGGAAATACATGCTGCAAAATAGGTGAATGACAGTAAGCACCATTTAATTCCCCCATTTCAGTGCGTCATAGAACGGAGCGATCTTGTATTTACACTGTGGATTACAAATTTCATCATGGGGGAGCGCGTCGCAGTAAATAATCCACAAAGCAAGATCACTGCATCCTACGGGAGCTTCTGCGGAAGCTATGTTACTTCAATAGCTTACAAGAACATAAGTATTTCAATTTGTGCCCCCTAGTAAGTCTGGTAACGCATATATGTCCTTGGAAGTCGCATTGGTTACTTCTGTGTGTCCGTTAGACCCTGGAAATGCCAAAACACCAACGCATACAATGTCACTCTACGATAAAAAAATACGCAGAACACCCCATTAACCAACAACTGCTAATCCTAGAGTGTATCTCACAGCTACTGAACTGACAAGGATTTTACTGTTAATAAGAACTGCTTTAAATGTAATTCTAATCAGTTACACAAATCATTCAATTAGGTAGGCTGATGCACTAATTTAAGCTACTGTAAATACACTTCAAATTTCAAGTTTCCATCTACCTCTGTTTTTCATCAGTTTTAGTTTCCTTTCCAAATTTCGTTAAAAAAAATACAAACTAATATGTTTGCGTAACCGTTAGCATATATAAACTTGTTTGTCCTATAACTTTCCACATTTATCCCTATCTCTAATAAACTCGTTTTATTGCTTTTTTATTTCAATAAAAGCATAAATGATCGAATTCATATTCAAATTTCACATAGATGGATCAAAACATAATGTTTAATATCAACAAGAAAAACATCAATTCGGTCTTCAAACAACGAAAAGGTAAAGGCTGTTGACCAGTCGGTTTTGGAGAAAACACAGGAAAGAGTCATTTTATCATATATTGAAATAGAAAGTATTAACTGGGCTTAAGTCTTGTCTACTCATATACTACGTTGCCCACTCTCACTACATAGCGAGTCCAGTAACAGCAGTATTACATGCTTCATGAATATTTTAATAACCAATTCCAAAGTTTTAACTTTTAGAAATGAATATTATTTACTTTGAGCTTATTACACGCTACAAACATACTCCATTTCATGTGTGTCTCTTCTGTTCTACCGTGGTCGTTTGAAAGCAAAATGATGGAATACCAATAAGCCCAATGTTAGCTGCCTATTTTATTTGGCTCCATTATAAACTACATTAAACTTTCTGTATGTGAACGTTATTCGTTCATTAAAACAAATTTGCCTACTAGCATTTCATGTACAGAACTTTGAACGTATAAATTTCCCCAGAGCATTTTATCAGGGAACCCCTTACAGGCATGCTCATACCTGCAATATTCATTTTCATATTATTTAACATTTGGAGGATGTATTTTCTCATCTATAAATATGTAAAGAGCCGTTGCTTTTAGAAAGTATTTTGTGTGGTTGTTAGAGATATACAAATGAGCATCTTGAGGCAGCATGCGTAATAAATATGTAAGTAGGTAGTATATTTAAATTTAAATATGAAATATACAAATCAACATATTGTATTGTATACACGGTTATAACGTTGAAACCAAGTAGCGAACGAACAAAATAATATTGTTCGTGTTTCGCTGCAAGAGGTAAACCAAGAAAACAGTTGCATTCCCCCGCTCCCTCGCACACAAAAAAGTAAAGCACATCAATGATATGATATGTTTGATGTTGTGCTTTTCTATTTCTTCTTTTACTGCAATCGCAATTTCTTTTCCCAACTTTGTTTCCTTCTGAGTTGTAGAAAGCTCACATTGCAAAGAGATTTTTCTGGCGTTAAATGAGTTGAAAATACGTAAAAATTTTGGCTCATCCCCGACATTATTGTATATATTGCATACTTCTACACATATTGCCAACGAAACAGCTCTAAATGTAACCTTTAATAATTTTGGCCATCCATTCACATCCATCTACCTAATCATTTTCCTCCTATAAGAGTCCTATGTAGACCGCCTTACTTGAACGTGTATTTCATTTTCAATAGTACCCTATTATATTATGTATGTAGATTATCACAATTTGGCATTTACTAAATAAAAATACTTAGGTTTGGCATGTTTGGTTGGGATATATACGGAAGTTATACAGCGAGTAGTGGCTAGATAGAAAGGACGTGAGCACATGCTGGCAAAATAATCAAAGTTGAGAAAAGAAAACCTTGTCGCGAGAAGAGGTTGATGTTTGTGTGTGGGAACATATTAATGGGAAACCTGTCTCCTCTCCTCTTCCTTTACATGTTAAAATTAGGTACATACTATTGCTGAGCTGAGGACGAGACGAGATATCAAGCAAGATGTGTCACGGTTGCCCCTCGCCACTACATTGTATAAATGTTACCCTGGGCCCAGGGAACGTATAGAAGGAACATCGCACTACACCAATGGCAACCACCACCAAAATTGTACGAGGAGCGAAGAGGCATACGTGTACCCAGTTTGTAGAAAACGAAGCTTACTTATTTCAACTTTGTGCAGAGCAGACCAAACCCTCAGTAGCACAGAACAATAACCAGCCATGAACTAGTAGTAACCACAGAAGAGTAACTTAGTAGACACTTTTGTATCGCTTCGCCATACTCGAGTCGTTCAGTCTACTACGCTGCCACTTTAACATTACAACAACAGCAAGAAAGCTCACGAGGAGTTAGCGAGCGAGCGAGAGAGAGATAGAGAGAGAGGGCTTTCGTATAACTGGTACATATATTATTGAGTTGTGGTGGTATGCTGCCTGTGTTTAAAAGTGTACACAAACTTTGTCTTGCTGTGTGAATCAACTATTCGTATTCGTACAACAGATCAGTAAAATTTTTGTGCAGCGAGCTAACGGGTTCATTCTACTGCGATCCGTGAGCCTTCAGGGGTATAAATATTTTTTGGCAAAATGAGAAAAATAATGAACACTACCTACGCAGTTTTTATAGCATAACATTTCTTAGTGTAGTGGCGCCGGAATAAGTACGAGAGGAGCTAACTGAGTAGTTTAGTAATGAATCGTTAACTATAAATGTGTGTATAGGAATGAAGCAGGGTGAGATAAGAGAAAAAGATGACAGTAACAGGTGCAATAAACATTGTGGAACATCCAATACTCTCAGTGTTACACGAAAATGGTATTAAAACAAAAATATTTTGTCAGCAAAAATTTGTGACATTGTAGAAGTGATAATATGATAGATGATAACGAACGATTAAGTGGGAGATAAAAGGAGTGTTGTTGTTAAAAAGTGATATAACAGTGCTAACTAAACTGCGTGGTCATCATCATGTGGCAAATTTTATTGTCTGTGGAAATTGTTTTGCTATCAAGGCAAATAAGCTACTCGCCTGGTGGGGGTTCGTAAAATAGAGGCATACTCCAGTTCGCCAAGTAAGTGTTTCTTGAAGTACATTTAACTCTTGCTACAACTGAATTAGCCGTTGCGTTGACCAACAGAGCAAATCTCTCTGACACATCAAGCATAACCATACAGACAAAACATTTTAGAACTGGTAATAGCAGCAGCAGGATTGTTTTTAAAGCCACTATTCCCTATCTAAGTTTAGTCATTCACCTCACCTACCACACACATACCTACATACACAGGAGAATGAGCTATTAATACAAATATACATCGCTGATCGTCTCCACCACCACTCCGGAAGTAATCGAACCCGATAAAAATAACTGTTGTTTTTGTGATTTAAATTGTCCTTGGTGATCTGATTTAAATTAGAGGTTCCATCAAGTACAAGCCAGTCAACAAAAGAACACGAATAATGATACATCATCAGCGCAGCACACGTGCGTTAAATATTTTTAATTACAATTCAACAATACGTAATGTCATTTGTCAATTGTAATAGTAACAAAAAATATCCTTATGATTAAGGGTTCAGGTGACCTTTTCATAGAACATTTTATTTTAAAAAAATAAATCCTCAATTATGCTGCTTTACCACCAACCAAATGCTAAGGTGTTTGCTGTTTAAAAAACAGCCATAATTGTATTAAAGGGTTGTTTGGTTATAAGTAGTTTCATGTTTACGTTCGTTCGGTTCGACTAGCACATAAAACAATCGCAATTTATCAGATGCATTAGAAGAAACTTTGTTGTACCTTCACACGCCATTGAGTCCATCGTAATTAAGTAGGGTACTCCACTCCTGTAAATTGCTGCTGTGAAAAATCCTTTGTGCCTTGTGTACGTCTCTTACTACAGACAACGTATGTATACCTCTATTCCTACATACCTACATATGATGATGCGCTGATTGTGTTGTTATTAGGGACGGGAAACAGTGGATTCCCACGAATCCAAGACAACCTGATTAATAAAACATTTTTGCAGCATCTTTATCGCAAGTAAGACAGAAAGAATCCAACAAGCTTGCTT
This sequence comes from Callyntrura sp. NNG-2020, assembly GCA_027744055.1. Taxonomy (NCBI): domain Eukaryota; kingdom Metazoa; phylum Arthropoda; class Collembola; order Entomobryomorpha; family Paronellidae; genus Callyntrura; species Callyntrura sp. NNG-2020. The sequence continues at coordinate 4,929 of JAHZNE010004126.1, forward strand.
TAGCATTACAAACGAAGCAAAGCTACGATAATACGAAAATGTGAACCTACCTGTCTGTATTTTTCCTACTGCCGTGCAACAGTGGAAGAAACCTGAGAAGATCATTATTATGATGACTTGATGATGTATCTGATTCACGTGCTTGGGTTTTGTTGTATAAAGAGGCTACAACCATACGTCATACTATGTAACTATTAATTAAATGTAGATGAAAGACAGTTAACTAGTAAACATGTAGCTGCAAGAATGTTTTATGTGATTGGTCATGTTCTAAAGGTTAAGCTTATGGCCACGTAATTAAGAATTTCAGCGAACGTGTTATTCATCATCATCATCATATATACCTCTTATAAGGACACCATTGTACCTAACTCCAGTAGTAGTTATTAGTAAATTTCCCGGCGAAGAATATTTAATTGTATAGCTCAATTATCGTAAATACGAATGATATATATATATGCTCATACAATTAGTATGTAAATTGACCTTCATTCCAATTTTTATCTATTCTTGTTTTTAAACAAGGGAAGATCAAATAAGTAATCTATCAGACAGAATTAGTTTACAGGGAAGGCAAAAACTTGCGTTGAAATTATCTCTCTTCTACACATTGTGTAGCAATAGAGTGTTTTGTTTTTTTCTTCAAAATATCGTCTGTGTATAATGCATACCTACTTCTTTCTCTACGTCGCTAGTTCCAAATGTTGGCCAAGCAGGAAATTTATTGTTATTCTCATTCTAAATCCAGCATCAAGCAGTTTATCATGCCTCACGTGTTTACCAGAGTTCACATAGCCAACTGTTTACATCTATACGGGTGATGGTAAAATGGTACTGAAAATAACTGATATAAACGTAGTAAGAAGATATTATTCATTTCGCGACTGATGTAACCATTTGAAAATGAATACCATAATTAAATTATGTTTCCTCCATCCTTTGGGGAAGATTTTTTTGTTGCCTATTAAATCATGACTATAAGAGCATACATATATATGCAATTTGACAGCATATATTCATGTTGAAGAGAAAATTAATTAATGTCATATCCTATGGCACATAATTGAATGATTTCGTGGAAATAAATTAGCGACACTATCTGAAAGGGATTGTGCTACGTAAGTACGTCTTAATTAAATAAAAATGAGAGGATGGAACATGAGAAGGGAGAAAGCTCTAAAACTTTACAGGGAATCATTGTTCCCTCCATTTAAGGGAATAACTTTTCCATTAACGAATGCCTTTCATGAAAGGAAATGTTCTGCGTACTCCATCTAGTAAACATGATTTTAACAGAGAACGGAGCTGGGTCTGTAATGGTTTGAAATGACATTTTAACAAGACGCTAACGCTTCATTTTATATTTTGCAGTTGAGGATAATTTGGCGGATGGATTCATACGAGCTTACTCATTAAAATGGTGTACCACCGTGCAAATGCGCAAATAAAAAGTAATCACACACTTTATCGTTTATTGTATTTATCTTCCGATAAATAGCAATACTTTATCACAAGCATTGACAATAACACTTAAAATTTGTTAAATTTGCACTTTAATATATAGATGTAGCAGCAACACCATTGGTGGGTCCATGGACATGTAACGTCTGTGAAGAAATATTCGTGAACCCCAAGGCGCACGTGGATCATATGGGATCTCACTCCTCGGAGTATCCCTCCTCGTGCATACTTTGTCTGTCACGTTTCAAAACTTCACATGATCTTGCAAATCACCATTGCGTCGCGAATAACAAATCGCGACACGGTAGCACTAATAATAACAGTAGTACTAGCAGTGGCCACTGTCCTGGCGGCACCACACCTATAACCGGTTCAATAACCGCGACCTCCACAGCTTCCCCACAACCTGCTGCCGTTACGCCATCTCCTGACAAAGCGTTTTACCCAGCGGAAGCCCCTATTTTGAGTAATCATTTAAGACAAGGTGAAACGCTTTCGGATGCCTCACCTCCGTCCTGCTTTGACGACGGTCCGGACGAGGAAGCTATTTTCGAAGCTGCGCAGGATCCTCATCGTCGTCACAGATCCCGATCCAGCTCTCTCGAAGCCAACAACAATCAACCTCAATCAGAAAAAGAAGATTTTATGGTAACCGATCCCTGGACGGCTTGCACTGCTGTATATTTACCCGATTCGTTGGAAGATGAACCACATTCCCCACCTCGACCCAGAAGGAGCCAATCCATCTCTTCAGCATCTATGTCGCCCGTACTGGGAACACCATCCCCTAATAATGCAGAGCTTACAGACTCCGCCAGCGGAAATATACTTGGAAAGAGAATTAGAATCCCGAATTCCCGCTATTTTAACGACGAGTCTCTTCCAAGCCAAAAAATAACTCATCCTAATCCTCCGCATTCAAGCAGTAAAAGACCAATAGTGAGAATCGTGGGAGTTGAACCTCGCAATACTAATAGTCCTGACATATCAAGAAACAATAGCAACGAGCTTGCCGAAATTTGTGACGCACCAGTTTCAGAAAATCCAACGGGAGACATGTCTGAACAAGTGGCAGTTCCAATGGCTCCTTCGGTAGTGCCGCCCTCTTTCAGTGCTCCAATGTTAGATCTTATGGACATTGTACAAAGCAGTGCTGAGTTTCAACTGTCACTTGGAAATCATGAGAGCGCTTTTTACGAATCGCCTGAAGAAGATAACGGTCTAGAGTCTAATGAATTTCCTTTGTATGACTTAAGATGTACTCGCTGTAACATCAGATTTGTTGACTCTATCAGTTGGAAATCCCACATGGTGACAGAACACATTCGCAGTGGTCCCAGTCCCTGTGTGATTATGCGAAAGTTGAGTGTGGTTGAAGTAGATCCGGTCGGTCCCTTTAAAGTGTCCAGTGATTCAAATGGAAATGTTTCTATCGCACCAAAAGAGGCTGTGTATGTTGAAAATGATACAAGTGAACCTTCACCGGAAGGTTCAACTGCTTCAGGAGCAGCACTTTCCACCACCAGTAGTCAAGCGCCTAATGATCTAAAAGTGACATTTTGTAGGGGCCAGCAAGGTCGATATGAGCTAAAAAGAAAGTCAACTGACGCAGAATCAAATGCAAGCAATAATAATAATAATTATGAGGAGGGTTCCGCTAGACCACAAAACGACGAGCAGGCCGAGTCAGCGATTGATATTCTCCCGGATGTTACCCCAAATGCTGAACCGGACTGGGCAGTACAAGAAGAAGAAGACGACGAAGAGGAAGAAGGACAATTAAGCAATCTGACGGTTCGTATAGACGTAACTAATCAAACGGTGACCACGACCAGAAAACCGGGCAGATTGAAAAATGCTGTTCGTAAAGTAATTAGAAATTCAGAATGGAAGAAACTTTCCTCGTCCTCAGAGGAACCACAACAGTCAACCTCATTGATAGTGCCCCAAGAAGACGTAAGTTTTCTTTTCAATTTTACATTTATTTTATATATGAAGGCAATCAAGAATCGTGCATATGCTATGATGAACTTATTTTATTGACGATAAAATTAAATTGCACTGAATGATATTACCGTATAAAGTTTGCTGGTATTTTCTCTCTGTCTCATACAAAATACATTTCTCCCCTGAAAATGCTTTCACTCCGTTCAGCCAACGCTATAACATCCAATTATTTAGTTAGTATCGTTGCTTTAATACATCGTTGACGCCTCTGTTATAAATTATTCTAACTAATTATAATCTATCTTACTATAGCCCATCTCCGTTTAGCCCCTTTTTCATTTTTGCTAATACTTCCAGGATTATAATCAGCGGGAATACAGTAGATATATAAACCCAGCAAGCTAACGGCTGGGAAAGTGAAAGGTGAAGTAAAGAAGCATTTGGGGAATATGCATATAGAGTAGAGTGAATCGCCAAACTCAACTCAGTGATGAATTTAAATTTGACCCGCACAAGAACCTATTACAAACTTTGGTTGATTTTTATCAAGCTTATATCATACCAGTTCACACCACTGTATACAAAATTTGAACCATCCGAACTATTATTTCCCCCACTAGTTTGTTTTTCTACATTCTACAATAATAAGGGGTATCAAAATTACCTCGATATCTGCCTATTTCATGTTCATTTCACCGCATGAGTATTATCATCATCGTTACGGGTAAAATACTAGAAACTACATTCTTATGTGACAGAACAAAACATCAAAACATCATTTAAAGTTTGATACCTTCTAGGGATGGTAATATGAGTTCACCATTCTGTGCCAAACTTGCGTCCAAATTTATATAACTGTATTTATTTATATAATTTATATTTATGCAATAATTCGCATGACAAATTCGAGCTACCTTGGATAAGCTTTCAACTTTAGAGGATTAAGCCCATTTAAATATCGTTGTCTTAAACAAAGTGGAAAGGAATAAAAATATATGGTGGTGTTATATATTACTTGTCATGAGCCCTACTTTTGTTTAGGTACGACTAGTGTTGATTCTGCTGTAGTTCCAAGAAAAAGAACGGAAATAGAAATTATGAATATTATTTTTTTATCTATGTGTTATCATTCGTTACGAAGCACGCTTGTCTGTGTGTATAAATTTGCCCTTCGTTATCCGTTTATTGTTATAAACGTTAAACATGTAACCGCGTTGTGCTCCGCCGTTGTATTTAAACATACGAATAAAACGGCGGCAAAAGCCGACCTTCTCCCATGGAAGGTCATGACGACCATCATCATTGACGATGAGATGACGATGGTGATTGATTAGATTACTTTTTGGTATCTATCTATACATTCGACGATATTATATTGGTCTTCAGTGAATTTTGTTATCTAACACACATGGCCGTGGAGCAATTAGCATTTAATCAACAAAGACGTTCCTTTGTATCGATTGACTGTTAAAATCTCAAGTATGAAGTATTGAAATCAAGTCTTTCTATCTCAATTTCTTTCGAAATCTAAAACGCTTCGCAGAAAAATTGATTAATGCATTTTCTGCATAGGGGGCTAAGTTCCAAGGACTTTTGTTGACTGTTCATGCACGTCAAAAAAACTACACAATACAATTAATTGAAACCAATGGAACGAAATGATTGAAATCAATGAAAATGAATTGAAATAAAAATGTCCAGGTGCATTATTTTAATTACATATTGTGCAAGTCAATGCGGACAGCCGAAGCAGTGTTTTGTCACGACAACGAACGTTTTAATTGAAATTATTGTCTAAATTAAATTGGGTCACACATCGTGTAGCGTTAACTGCAAAGAAAAACTTCTTTTGCCTTGTTACAGTTGAAGTTATAGACATAAGACGACGCTCGCCGTTTGTGAATGACACCATGACACCATAACTCTCTTTAAATGCATTAAATTGATCTGAAAACGAGCCGAAATAATAGTCCCATTTATAACTAGTGTTATTCTCCGGGAGGGAGGAATATTATCTCTGTTAAATACTCATGTCGATTTATTACATATGTAAAAATGAGCTAAAGTGTAATTGGCATAACAAGTTTGTAGCTGTAGCAACGCGGAAACCCCTCGGTTTGTTAATATATTTGATCAAATTTATTTTAAATGTTGTAGAAACTAGAAACCCATTTGATGAGTTTCTGAATAAAACAGCGACATCATTGATGAAGGAACCTCCTGCAGCAAACGCTACCGTCCCTATACTCCAACATTTTAAATACAATACTGCCATTACTAATTACCATTTCGACATGTTGGTTTTGAAACGCAATGGTCACTAATTTAAATTAATTCAAGATGTATCAAAATATATAATTTGAATATCATCCTTGAATCAATTGAAATCAATTCAGAAATTTACAATATACAAAGTTAGGACATCTATGAATAAAGAATGTATGAGTAATTGAACTTTATAAATAAACTCTCTCTCTCTCTCCGTCTAAAAGCATGTAAATTTTTGCAAACATTTTTTAAATTTAATGCAAAGTTAATGCTGGAGCTAGTCAATTAGTCTCAATTTGAAGTGTATTAGTAAAGTCGCTAGCAACGTCTTAGCTTTCATCAAAATTCAAAATTCGAATCTGCCTGGAATCACAGGCAGCAAAAAAAGCGATCCTCTTATAGAGAACATTGTTACGATATGTGGTGTGCATAACAGCATAGCTTTAGCTCTGCATCCGCAAAGCAAATATACTTTTAATTGTTTGGAGGGTCGTACGGTATGATATATGCATATCATAAAATCCTGGCCTGAATCACATGTAATATTTGCTCAAATCTACGACGCATATCTTGAAAACTGCGCAAAATCTACTAATCTCGACGGAGTCAATATATATAAGTCACTTGAGCAAATACTTTAAATCTTTTTTTCTATTACCTCAAAAAGGTTGAAAAACGCATGAGCGGTGTACCAAAAATTATTGAGAAAAGTCCACTGAAACGTGCCCCCGGATTACGCAAAAGCATTGTTACGTAATTTTATTATTGATAATATCCGTATCCGTGGCGTTTATCGCAATCTGAAAGGCGCCTATGACGACTGTTTGAGCTAATCACAACCAAATCCTTTCCACGGTATTATCAATTCCCCTCTAATTGTCCCGCTCACATGGAGCGGGACAATTAATGCTCAACAAATTACATTTCTTATCTTATCACTGGTTTGATTAACCGTCAGCCATTGTCAAGTTGGCGTTATCTCCTCATCACTTACACAAGATATACAAATCAGCTTCGGCGTATTTTCATATCGCCAATTTCTCCAAATCTCGAAAATATCATTTAGTCATGTGATCGAATTACACGAAGTTGGTGACTGGTTTTGTTTTTGTTTCCAACTAATATTGACTTGCCTACCATGGCATGACGGTTGATACTTATTACTCTACACATAAAACAAGGATAATACTATCGTTATCTTTTTCTACCAAATTACAGATATTGCAGGTAATCATTTTACGACAATAATCGCATGGAGGTTGCGCGTGGTAGAACGGATGGTAATATTTTTTTGCCTTATTCCTTTGCTGCAATCATACCATTGCAACATTTCAAATTATGACAGTCACTTTTCATTCTGGTGAGTATTGATCGATAAGTACTGGTGAAGTGATGAGAAAAACTGTTGAGTTCAAATTACGTGCAAATAGGAAGAAAGAATAATTACTTCACAGTAAATTTAATTCCATTTATTCGCAGGGACCTAATCCAATATGTTAGGCAATAAAGTTCATGGGTCAAAGATGACAGTAAAGTTAATACTAAAAGTCTCCTTAAAGTTTACTTGGCAGTGAAAGACGACAATTGATTTCCGATATCGCGAGTTTCGCGAGTATTTAAAAATGAAAACTGGTTAGGTATCTCAATACACATGTTAGATAAGTGTGTCATTATTAGGTACACGTGCACACAGGACAGTATGAATTTAATTTGCCGAAAGAATACCAAAACAAAATTAGTATTTTACTTGCGTCGCTCCTTATAAAATTTAAATGTAGTCAGACAGCCAAGTTATGTTAATATTTCGTACTTATTGCATCGCATTACCCCCTTCCTCAAAGCAGCAGCACAGTAGTGTAAAACTGAAAGAATGTTCCATTTAGAGACGGAGCTGTTGTGTTTATTAAATTATTTGCATTTTTAACCACTGCTAAAAAATAAAATCAACACATGCATGCTGAAAGAAAGTTATTGGTAGTTAAAATGCACGTGCGCACACTTATCAAGTCGTCAGATCAAACAATGTAATAAAGGTCATCATCATAACACGAATCATCATCATAACAACGGGGCATGGTATACAAGCTATAAAACATTTATAAGAACATTATTTTAGACGCCAAAGAAACGAACCTGGGCATATTTTTAGATATGGTAAAAATATGGAAACCGGTTCTATCTGGAACATGCAATGGGTGTAGACAACTATCTTTATCTGTAGTAGCGCATGCATACGTAGCTGCGTAATTTCCAGCAAATGTCGTTTAGTACATTTGTACTGTAGGAAAAAAATGCCACGTTTGCAAACAGCGTTCCTCTTTCTTCAGCGTCGTCGTCGTCGTCGTCGTGTGTGTGTGAGTGTGTGTGTGTGATTGTATACGATACGTCTCTCAACTGTTATCATATATATGAATGAACATATGTCGCATGGTATCCATCTCATCATATACTACTACTTTTTAGACCCTTACCCACAACACAACTAGTAAAATGCTAGGCAACGCATATTTTTAACTCAGGAACTTTTGGGAGGGACAATAAAATATCCAAATGACTTAATAACTGGTTTTATGTGTGCAGGCAGGTCAGGTATATGAATACACACAGGTTCATTACTATGTTTCGTAATCTCCACAACAAACCCAACGACGCAGTACGCAACCCATAAACTTGTACGAGTCTTTGTGTGCAAGATTATATTATTATTGTATTTTTGCACTCATGCGTTCGTGTAAATTATTGTGATGTCAACCAGTTATCAGCAAATCTGCAACAAAAGATGAAAAGTTTAATGTACTGCGGTGTTGGTATACAGCTAAATACTATACACATCAGTTAAAATATTTGTCTTGCCAAAAGAATGCAAAGGACACTCACTAATTTTTCGAGTTTTGTTCTCCTATATACTCCTCTGCAGTGTTGCAACATTTTTTGGGGAAAAGATACATATCTACAGAGCGTGGAGCTATAACGAAATTGATAAGCCAAGATTTGCTCTCATCTATATGTACCCACATCCACAGTAAAAAAACCAAATGATGGTTATTTGCCTGGCTAGTTTTCTCAGCAGCGTCTGATTGACGCTCATTTGGTTAATACGTTCCTTTATTTTTGCTTCCCGTCATCTCTGATAACAGAGAAGCGCTTGTATTCACATCCATCTCCACATTTGGCTCTCACAATTAAGCAGGATTGGATCATCTCTCTCGCGTTTGCTAATAGAATGGTCCCATGTTCAACGTGCAGTAAGCACATCCCCACATAAAGTTGTACATGGACGCACTATCTTCCCTACAGTATTTTTACCTACATACACATCACAGAATTTCTGCCTGCCCCTCCGTTAAACTGGTTATGCTGATAACTCCCATTATCCATGTCTGTAACTTGTTGGCTGTTGTTAAATTTTATTATTACCAATGTATTCACGATATATACCAAGTAATATTACTGCTTTACCACTTGATCAAATCATCCTTGCCACTTGTAGCAGTTGTACGAAAGAAACAAAGAGCCCAACCATACCCATGCTGTGGTGTATCAGTTAGGGAGAGCCACTCTCAGACGAATGAATGCTGCAAAAAAGCAGGGCCACAAATTAAGAGCTCGTCGTCCGTATGAGAGTGAATTGGCACTGCTTATGGCAAGGGATCGGATTAGTATCATTTTGACTTCTGCTGACAGACAACGCTGCTCCATTTGGTCTTCTAGTCCGTTGATTTTAATAAATTGTTAGGAATATTTTGGTACCGCAGCAGCAGCAGCACAAACTATTCCATCACGGTACATGTAGTGTAGATATTTTTTAAACACTCCACTTTGCTCCGAGCTACATGAATGCTCATTGGTTGGTTGAGCAAGTGTTTGGATGGTCGACTTGTGTGTGTGTGTGCGTCAATGTGCTCAAATTTAATTACTGTTGTTTTTCACTCTGTGCTGTGCTGTTGAGTGTATGCAGCTTTTGCAGCTCGATAACTCTACATGTAATGAAATGAATAGGGCACCCACGTTAACCGTGCCTACATAACAACTCTACACGCCACCATCACCACCACCACTACCACCGCAAACTTTACTCAATAAAATGGTTGATAAAAGAAACATGGCTAACATGCGTACCGTCTCTTTTAAATGTGTCTTTTCTGTGGAAAGTTAAAAAAAGTGTTTACCCCACACAGAGAGCAGGACAGGGCCCTCGCAACAGTAAAAAACAATGCCAAATTTTTACCCCCAAAAATATCTGATGACAGTGTTTTCTTTAGATATTTAGCCAAGGAACTTTGATTACGTCATTAATAATTAAAAGGCCATGTCGGGATAGGTGTTCACTGTTATTATCTGGATGAACGTGATCGTTAATAATTAACGTTACGTTGAAGGGAGTGGATAATAATACGCCATTTATCAGAAAGCTCGACCTAGAAACTATTTCTGGGGTCCTTTCGATCTTCATGAAAGCAGTAACGGAAGAATTGCATGCTTCTTCTCATGTTTTCTACCATCATTCGTACCTCAACAGGAGAGTTTTCATGGGGAACCCATAAAAAGTTATTTTTTGCGTTGCACAACGGAAAACAGAGACAACAGTTCAGATATGACACTTCAAGTTACCCAGACTCAGACATCATTACCATCAACAGCGTACTCTCTAAGTTGGACTCAAACTGTAGCACAGACTTCGTTCCCAGAAGACGAGGACCCAGCCACAAAGAAGAAAATACTTGTACCGAGAAGCAACAAAGCACGCTCCCATAAAACGGTCATATTACGTAGTAATCGAGCTCGCTTCCGAAAGAATCTCTTCAGGCATTCTGCTCCAAGTGATTGTCATTCGGCCGTTTTGAGGAAAAGCGCAGATAAAAATAAAAGCAATTCATTTACAAATTTAGCACCTGTTGTACTCTGGCATCATCACCGTAAACGTAATAAATGTAAATCTAAATAAAAAATGAATTTTCCACAACACACGAAGAAAACACGCTGTGTCGAGGATACACCACGTATATTATTCCCTTGTCTTGCTGATTTTATGAAAAACAGATAAAGTACATAGATAGGCAGTTGCATGCATGTGCTGCTGTGAGTGTATAAAAGGGAGAGTGCGAGAGAAGTGTGAAGGAATAATTGGCAATAATGCAGAAGAAACGGGCGGTACTACACTATTATGAGGAAGAAACCAAAACCGCTCAGGAATCTGCTAGCAGTAGTAAAATAGATATAATTCAACAGCAGCAGTGCGGCAGCAGCAGTAGTGCTCATGAAAATCTCCAACAGACTGCAGTGGCCATGATAAGCAATGGCGAACAAGGCCAGCGTAACGTAATAATGAGTAATCAGAATCCGTCAAGAGGAAGTAATTATAATAGAACTAATAACAGCGTCACTTATGATAACAACAGTAGCAGCAGCCGTGCTCATCATAGTTCCATAATGACTTCTCTTCACTACTCTCATCATCGCCACACTACATCTTCTTCATATTATGCAGCTACGTCTAAACTTATTAGCCCTTCCAATAATGCTATTAGTGCCAATACCAATAATAACCGTGTTGCTGTGAGTGCTAATCACAACGGCATAAATTTCCACAGGGGTGATGATGATGACGATGAAGTTGACGATGTCGAAGTTAATCGCAAAAGTCGTGACGAAGGTCACAACAGTAAACACAAAAGTGGTTATGTCGGCAGTGGTAAGGGTATTACCAACAGTGGCGGTGGTGGTGTTATTGCTCGTGGTGGTATAAATAGCGAGGGGGATCCCAACATTCCTGAGTCAGTCGAAAAACCTCAGTCAAGGAAAAGCCAACCGTTTTACTACTGTAAAACTCTCGGTTGGGATCCCCACCTCAACAAATTTCACATTCAACTGGATACTGTAGATGTAAGCAAGATTACCTTTTCAAAAAAAAATTCACACTTGAGTGCTCAGCATGCCATAATAGGAAGCAGTAATAAAACGCCCCTGTTATGTCTGCGCAAAAATAGTTTTTATGGAGTTTTACACGGTCTTTAATTTTTCTCTGAGATAATAAAAAAAATAGCGCTAGCTGTGTCTTTCCTCCTGCCTGGATATCTCGGCTATGTAAGCTTTAAAAAAAGGTTATTATTGCAAAAAGCAATAAGCAGAAGCAGACTACAAGGGTTGAGGTTCATTGGAAACCCGGTATGATTTATGACGGTTTTTGAAGACTATTTGAAAAATTGAAAGCTGGCATTTTATTTTACCTTTCTTCCATGCTCTATTTAACACACGTGTAACATATGTGTCATCTATTTTTTAAATGCTCTGCAAGCTGCCAATGGTAGTATGATTTTTATGAGTTTTATGTTTTTTACACACTGCGCGGAGGACGTATATAATAATAATAGTGCTTGTTAGAGCACCGGTTAAGCAAATTTTATGAGGTAACGATCAAGCACACAAGGAAACTGAAAAAAATAATGAAAATCGGAATGGGCACAAGCACACATACTACCCTGCTCACAGACAACAAGCAAAATGCTTTCCTATGTTTAGTAGCGCCACAGAGAACGTATCGTTATTTTACTATCTCACACAGTTGTTAATATGTATACTTAAACGGGATCCACCACGGATCCTGTCATTAGCCTGGCTAACTTTCACTAGGGATGTAGCAGGTTTCCAGAAGGCCAGCACAAGACAAGACTACTAGGTAGATATTTATTTGGTAGTATTAATAATCGTACTAAAGCTCCTCCATTACGACAACATAAATTATCGATGTTGTCGCGTGTTAAATAATATATATTTTTTACTGTCGCTAATAAAAAGGCAAACACCAGCAGCAGCCGGGAAATTTTCTCTTTCATTTGTGCCCCTGCTACTAATACCAATGTTTATGGCATGGATGCATAATAAACTTGCTGTTTAATGATTTTTTTCCTCTCTCCCTTGCTGCGTATAAATGGGGCCTTTCTTAAGATTAAATAACGCGCGTTTGCGAATACATATCACTATCACCATTCCAGTTCTGACTAATTTTCCTTTATTGAGAATTTTATGCCACCAGCAAGGAAATCATTTATAGATAATATTTTTGTGATTGGAGCTGCGGTTAAATTGTGGTGACTCTCCAGTTCCTGCTTTCCACGTAGAGCGGTTATCCTTATAATGTTATTGCTCTGAGAGCTACCACTCTCTTGCAACTGTTACTTGTCTGGGGTCTGCTGTTGTATATGTGGGCTGTTGTGTGGTGTTGTTCCTCCACTACTGGGGTTTGTTAATCGTGTATATTGTATGTTGTTTGGTTTGTTTTAAAGAGAACGCCGTACATACTTCATAGTAGTACATATTATTACATATTGACTATTAGACCCGTAAATCTTCCTGCCAGTGTTTATGTATTTGTGTGTGAGTCTGCAAATTAAAGTAAACTCTCAGGAAAAAACGTGGTCACCGCATTTCCAATTTCTACGAATCAATACGTCAGCAAAGCCAAGCATATCAGCACAAGCGTATCAGTTTTTACGCGATAGTTTACCGTGTGTGTTATGCTTTATTAGTACACGTCAGCATAAAGTATTTTTCATATTACTTCGATATAACAGAGCTATTAAACGAATTAAAAATTTAGACGGGTTCGTCCAATTTTATTTGCAAATCCTGCCTGCCATCGTAGATTTTTTTTTCTTATGCAATTATTTCCAACCTGTCATGCGGTTGCATCTGCCAGCAGACCTGCACAAACTTATAGGCATTTTTTTCTTCTTAAATGCTGGAACAACAGTAGCACTAATGGCTATTGAAAAAAGTATATTATGCGTAAAGAATTATTCATTTGTTACTTTTCCACTTATTTCTTATCTGAGAGAACGTTGTAGTGTAAATAACTAGACTGCCATTATTTCCCTCTTATCAGTCCCACCGTTGCGTATATAGTCAGTCAACCTCTATCACTTGTTGCTTGTGAATGTGTGTGACTGGCTAGTGACTACACGCTCTCCGTGCTGTTAATCAGGTAGCAGCGATGAAATAATGATTTTCCAGGTTTTCCACTTCAACATTATACTCTTTTGCTAGTTAATGGTTGTGAAGGGGTCGCACTTCACCAAAAACACAAACATGTATCACTCAATCTTAAACATAAACTCATCTTCCCTCGACACGCCGTTTATTTATCACTATTACGTAAGTTACTCTTATTATTGATATCAGTGAATTTTTAACGATAATATCCATTTTATTTTATTCTCTGACTGACAACTTGTTTCTTCGTAATTAGTCAACTGCCTAAATATGGTAAAATGTGAAGCAAAGTTCTCGCGATACAATATAAACACTGTTCCATCAGTGGGGGAAACAATTAAGGGAAATACGATACACGAGTATGGATAATTTTTGTATCAGTGTCGCTGGAACAAGCTACTTTGGGAGTAATCATACACAGACAGCACCTGTACTGTAAATTTTAAACCCTAATTAAGAGACAAAAGGCAAAATTCATCTTTAAAATCATCCAAAAAACATGAATTTAAGCAAACCGCCAATTTAATGGTTATTTGCACTAATACAGGAAATTCTTCTTCTGTGTGAGTGGTCGGTATTTGTGAAGACAAAAAAACATTGATGCGGTACACGAGTTTACCGATGCGAATTTGCTAAATTATACAAAGTATTATATTATATATTACCTATCTTGTACTACTAACCTTGTAGTTTTTATGCTCATACTCGTGTAAAAAAAGTTGCTCTGTTACTGCGATTTGCATCGTATGAGAATGCGATGAAAAGGTACTTGCTTCACACTCGTATTATGTGAACTCTGTGTGAGAACGTTTCTTAACTATTTTACGGGTCTCGCTCAAGCAGTCTTTGTATGCAAACCAGTACTGGTTTATCCAAGAAAGTTAATTTAAATGTAGGTATGCATGTTTTTTCTGCTGTTTTGTGTCTTTGCAACGCGTGCAATTTACGCGCAAACTAATTTTTACTTGCCGAACAGATTCCATCAGAAAAAAATAAATTTTCGTATGAGAATTAAGATTCAAGTTTGATAGCAGAGAACAACTGAGAATCCAACAACTGGAATACCTTGAAAAGGTCACACGCTCAATCGTATTTGTACAAGCATAAATATATAATGCATACAAATGTATGCAGTAACGCAACTAAATAGTGATCCGGTTCCCAGTTCCAAGATCCAAAATCTGTGCTTGCGCATACATTTGTAGCGTAATACATTATTGTTTAATAATAGTTAGCAGTTGACAGGCGAGACCCAATATTAAGTTGGAAAGGAGTGTGGTTCCCCAGAGAAATGAGATTTTGCTTGTCATTAGTCGTATTATGAATGTATACTATTATCTCCCCACAGACAAGGAAAATTTGCACTGATCACATGCTGATCCTCATATCTTTTGATAGACTATGTTACAATTACAATGTATTATTATTACAGCCACGTTGTGGGAAAGTTGTTTGCCATTCTCCGTGGCGGTTTACCAGTTTGGAGTAGTTTTCAAACTTTAATAATTACAATTTTTTTAAAGCAGCCTGTACATGAATGAACGGGCACAATACCATAATTTTAAACAGTCTTAATTTAGTTTATTAGCCAAGCGAGTAGCATGGCATGTGAAAAGTAACTTTGTAGTTTGTGGAAATAAAGTTCATGTGTTTAGTTACCCATCATTTATTAGCCTTACTTCAGTTCCGCATTTTGTGCTCAACATGCGTTCTAAAATTTTCCGAATTACGGTAATATTCGTAGCTCTTCAGCAATACAAACAATATTTTTAACATTTATATTTCACGTGTATAAAAACGTTCATAATTATTGCCAGCGGGATTTTCTCATTCATTAGAAAAGAAAATTTGGTACCGTTTTCCCATCAGTCACAAACGTTTTAAACAAACAAAACAAAATAAACAATTGCCAATCTGTTTGAGAAAAACAGAGAAAGTCGAGTTTAATTATGGAGAGGAGAATATAAACTTTTAGATGGACTTCTGTACTAGCTTGTCTCTCTCCTTCCGAAAAGGTAACCCTGTCATTAAACACCCATGTAGTTTCACTTTCCTAAAGGGAGTGAAGTTTACTTTAGAGACAAGAGCATTTTTAAGCTGAAAAGCAGTCCCGACTTACAAAATACGGCTACTTTAGGTTTACCCTTTTGTGATATAAATATTAATTTTTAATATTTGTGTAGCCATACCCAAGTATGGTTTCTACAGTGGTATACCTGATAAAACGCGGTACCCCTTTGCTTGCTTCATTACATTTTCAGAACTTTCTTCGCCTCACCATTACAAACGGTCTACTTTTAAATAAAGAATGGACTAACGCAGCACATTATTGACATTTTGTAGCTATATTATAAATGTAGAGTACCTATGGGAGGATAAAATTATAATATGCAATAAGCTTTTAGCAATATCGACAAACGTCGATACTAGAACTGCCTAAACTCTAGAACACATTCGTGTTCCTTTACTATTGGTGGATTTATTGCCCAGTATGTATGTACTTCACCGAGTCAACCAGGCACTCATCATACTAACTACATAAGAAAGTGATTCTGTATAGTAAGAACAAGAACTGAAAATTCGTTTCTAACTGCCACTGCACAAAAGGGAAAGCACAAGAGAGGAGACTTAATTATACCGTGATTAATTTTTCATTCCCATTTAAACACGAAAACGATACATTTATTTTCTGATACGAAAAATTATGTCTATGTGACCAGCGACCAAGGCAGCTATCCTAACACTGCTGTCATTCTATTACTTCTCAACTAGACAGTAGTTGTCCGCTGGTTGGCATTGCCGTCGTGTTTACAATAGTTTTATCTTTAATACACGTGGAGAAAGCAGCTTAGTACTCGTGTATATTTGCAATCTATATATGTATTGGAAAGCATTATATCAATTGCCGCAGTGTAATAATAACTGTCATCCGATGATCCGCTATTTTCTCTAGAGTATGCCTACTACCTGTTAAGTACCTGTTAAGTATGCTAAAATGACATCACTTAAAATGGCTCGGTTATTCGGTACAATAACTTCGACAAGGTAATCAAGACGGGGACTACTACTGTTACTACAGACAAGTCGTAAAGTAAACTACGTTGTTTGGTGGGTTATTTGGGCGAATGTCTCTGCAAGCGCATACTAAAAATTGCAATTGTCATGGAACTGGGTTGGTATTGCCTTGTATTAAAATGTGCAAACATAGCACGACAGCCGAATAAGAGGAAAGAAATAGTAAATATTGAGCAAGTCATCAACTGTGTGCTAGCAAATAATAACTATGAAGCTAATTTCCGGCTTGTTTTATGTACTTTTCATAGCTCGGAGAATCGAGACAAGCGGCGACTGTTGTCGACAAAACTCCCATGACTTCCACCAGTAATGCTTTCGAAAATCCGTTACCCAGCCTGGAGTCCAGTTCACAGCAGTCTGGTCAACAACTTCAGGCAACAGCAACTACCGTTATCACAGATCAGCAGTATAGTAGTGATACAGAAACAGGGACAACCGATACTGCTGCAAGCACAACAACAACAACAACAACGACTGTACCGTGTCCACCTCTGCAGACCAACAAAGAGACCGTTATCTCGCGTATGTCAAGCAGAAGCAGTGAAAGTAGAAGTTTACCAGGGTCCCCGGCTTCCTCCACTGCCACTTGTGGAAGAGAGGGAGACAACAGTCCCTCGGTTTCGGTAATAGCGGAACACGGAGTAAATACGAGCAGAACATTTCTTCATCAGCCGACGAAAAGGGAACCGGTGGAAGCCACGCAGACTGAACAACGTACACCGACACCCGCTCAATCTCCTTGTGATAGCAATAACACGCTCTTGCCCACCGATGGTGGGTCCCAGAACGATACAAATTCCAGGGAAAAGACAGCAACGGACAATGATAAAGATGATGACGATAACAGGCTAGTGATTGATGACCAGGAGGAGACACCACATCCAGAAAGTAGAAGTGATAATAATAATAAGAACGTTGAAGCGGTTGAAGAGGACCGCAATGCCAAAGATATGACTGATGATGAAGAACGAGTAGATGAGAGAAGGGAGCGAAGAGAAAGCCACGTTGAAGAAAGACTACCACTGGAGCCAGAAAGAGAGGAAGAGGCGGCCAAAACGCCTGAACGTAGGTCGCCAGTGGACAGGAATAAAGAAAGACGTGAACGGAGGGGAACTCGTGAAGACGATGATTTCCAATGTTCACAGTGTCAAAAGGTATTTACATGTGATGCAGATCTGCAGACTCATTTTAGCCAAGTACATGTAAGGGTAGCCCATGCAAGTATCCAGGAGCCGGAGAGTCCTTTTCCAACAATTACGGTGAGGGGTACTAGTTCCATATTCGAGGATGAGGTGGAAGAGTCTGAGCCGTATTCTGTTGCAACTGCCCCAGGAAGTTCTTCCTTTCACTCGAATACATTATCCAGCCTGTTGGCTAGAAGACGCTCAGAAGAGGCAGAAAGGCTAATGGTAGAACCGATTATTTCGAGCTACATGCATGGTCGAGAAAGGACTGCTCATATGCTAGCTCCCTTTGGAGCACAAACGCGGCCCCCATTTCCAGGTACAGTAATCCCTAATCATTAAGCTCGTTTCAGTATTTGTTGACCATTGAAGCAGTTTTTGTAAATGTATTCTCTTTTGTGTTTAGCACGTGGAATGCCACCCTCAAGACCACCAATGTCAATGATGCCCCAAGAATACCTGTATCGCCAGGGATCCAGACCCGAGCACCGGATACCTGTGACACCTTCTTCTTCTTCTAGAATGCCATTACCGTACAGACCAGGATATCCTGTAGCACTTCACCAAGCACTGGTAACTCAGCATTCCGCCGCTGTAAATCAAAATTCTATTGCTTCATCCCGTCCACAGCTGCGCCCCATTGCAAGCACAGCTCTCCGAGGAGGACCTGTAATGCATCTCCCTAGTCGTCCCCCATTGACAAGCCGTCCTCCTCCTATGCAAGCCTCCGCACAATTCCCCCCACAACGGGTAGCACCACCAAATCAACATTCTATGGTGCGAGCGTCACCGCCACTTTCCCAGCCACCTCCACAACACCAGCATAATTCACAGTCGATTCTCCGCAATCCTCAACAGAATGCGGAACCTGACTTGGCAAGAACACTTCAGCACAGAATGCAACAGGTACAAGAACAGATAAATGCGCTCAACCAACAAGCCGAATTGGATCACACACCAGCCATCCAGATTAGGATAAATAAAGACAAAGAATGTCTTTACGAACACATTGACCACCTTCAGCAACAAATGCGACAGCTCCACAACCCGCAACAACTGCAACAACAACTGCAACGACAACAAATGCAACAAATGCAAATACAGCAGCAACATCAACAGCAACTACGTCAACAGCAAATGCAACAAAACCAGCAGCAGCAGCGTGCAGGAAACGTAGTGGTCAACAATCCCGCAGTTGTGAGTAAACGGCCATCAGCGGATGGCTTGGATGTTACCACCATTAGCGCACACCCAAAACAGGCCAGACTAGATGGAATGCATTACCCCAATGACAGAAGTGATTCACTGACCGCCGCAGGCTACCCAAATAATTCAGACTTGTCAGTTCGGTTACCTAATGGCGTTACCTTGAGTGTCCTTCCGCATTCCTCAGAGCCACTCCCTTCTCCTCCTGCGTCATCATCCTTAATGGTAACGCCAGGAGTGCATTCCGGGGGCAGCTCCAGCTCAAGACACTCTTCGGGGACCACTTCTCCGGCTTTGATAAGCCCCGGAACAGTTGCCTCAAGGTTAGCTGGCAGTGGAATTACGCTTACACCTGCTTCTCCAGCTCCGCTACCACTGACACCACCGGCAAATCCTGTTCTATCACCTATATCCGACTGCGCATCAAGTCCTCGAGGTAGTCCTAGAATACCGGTAAGTACCGTTATTCAACGGGTCCCCCCTATGGGAAGCCCTGTGGCAAAGACCAGCTCATCCCCTCTGTCTGGGCAGCAACATCAGCAAGAAGTCAACTTTGCGATACCGAAGGCGCCTGCACCTTTAAAACCAAGCAATACTGGAGTTAATAATAACGCTATTCTCACATATCCTAATGCAGAACGTCCTGAACGACCACCCACAATTGATCTCACCGATGACGAGATACAGAATCACAACGCCCAGATGAGAGCAACAGGTGGAGGAGTGGTTACTCAAGAACAGATACAAAATCATGAATTAATGCTTCAACGTATGAGGGTGGCTGCTCCTGGATCTGGTCAGCTTCCCGCTCCTCCTGGCACGACCGTAAACTTTGCGAGAAACAAGTCAGTTCCGTGTCCACAATGTCACGGCCAATTTGCTTCTGTGGAAATCATGAATGAGCACAGGCACAAAGCGCATGGGCAAAGCCAGCATTATCAGAATACTCCCAATGTTCCAGTTCCGTACAATCGTCAACCTCAGGTGGCTGTGAGGAGATCCTCACCATCCAGCATTCCCAACCCAAATAATATTATTGCCCCCCGCATGGATATGCCGCATCCTGGTTTATCTATTCGTGGTAGTGCGCCTGTTCCCCGAGGTCATGCGCCCCCATCCTCTTCTCAAATGCAACAGCAAATGCGAATGCCCGTAAACCCCATTTCTCGGCCTCAGGAACACGCAACCCAACCCAGATCATCTGACGACGGGGATAAATTTGTGATACCCCTCCTCAATCTCGCCCAATTGGACATGCTGAAACTGCGAGCTTTAAACGACGTCGGCGTCGTCTCATTTATTCCTTTGCAAAGCATTAAAAATCTTGGTATTCCAATCATGAGATTACGCTCCGACGTTCCCCTTGGCCATTTCCCCCACGACTCAGCAATTGAAATTGGTCCCATCCGTCGTCTCCCGGAAAACAGTGGAAATCACAATCCTAGGGCGCTCCCACCCACAGTAACTCCTCCCGGAAATATCCCCCCACCCAGAGCAGCACCACCCCACCCTCAACCTCATCCACAACCCAGTCATCTACCTAATCGTGGACAACCTCAATCTGTTGTTTCCCCTCCCGTTGGTGGGCCTATTTGTACTGACAGAAACTGTCTTGACTTACGGAGACCTGCCCAACTTGGAACCATTCACCACAATGCCATCCGAGGTCATTTACCAGCACCGATGCACAATCATGCTACTAGTAACACTAACAATAATAACCAAAACTATCATCAGCAACCACATGGTCCTCAGCATCATCATGAATCTTTTTTGGGAGGCAACGGTCAGCTTATAGTCACTCCTGTGAATAGACATTAAGTTTTCAGATACTCTACAACCAAGCTTATTATTCCATTTTATTCTGGTTATCGGACTTAATAAGTGTTTTAATTTTGCATTTTTCAGACATTTATATTGTAAAAATAATCTTAAATTCGTATGTCACTCTGTTACTGTCGTTTTGCACTTATACGTATATATGTTTCATTCGATTATTACTATGATTATAAATAATGACATGTAGTAAGGTATAATGATATATGTGCATCGAACTTTGCGTAGAATATAAACATCTGGCGATTTGTTTCACGCATCCTACTTTGCTTTGATTAAGTGGTAAACTGAGAATACATTAAAGCACAAATTAAAATTATCGTCCATCACTGTATATATATTATGACATTGTGAGGCAATAAACTTTAAAATGTTTTAATGTTATTTGCTAGTTTACTCCTACCTAATTACCTAATCTTTTTATACCCGTGTTCATAATCTGTACATTGTTATGCACAATTATTATATAAGCTAGAAGACACGTCGTCAACATGTCGTTATATGTGTATTTATGTATGTTAGATCATCTTTTACATGTTCCCCTCACTTTTTGCCACGATTTCATTGTGTTCCAATGTATTTACATGTATATTATATATATCTGGTACATATGCAAAATGTGTAATATAATTTTAAGTTTATACTTGCCTGAACACGCAATATTATATGTAGTTAATAAGTTCTAAATATAAATGATTACTGTTGTTGTATAAACTTTTTACAAAAATACGTAGAATCTTTTTAAAAAAATTATCACTGTTACTTTAATGTACACAATTAATGAGGAATAAATAAAATAGCCATGACCCCAATAATCGATAATAAATGAGGTCATTTGCGAAAGATAAGCGTCATGTTTGTCGTTAGTTATCATTGGACGGAGATTTAAAGCAGCAACATGTTGCTAGAAAATTGTTACAAGGAGGGGCGTATACATACGCACAGCTTACACATGATCATTGACCTTTGATACTTTAAATCTGTGGCTAAACGAGGAGATGGAAGGATAAAGCATACTGGAATTAGTTTAATGACATAAGCAGAGACAGAGAGAGCATAGGGTAGAGATAGTGAGTTTGTGGGATTTTGCACATACTAGCCAGTAGCAGACATATCAACAGAACCAAGATTTTGTAGAAAAAGAAGAAAAAAGTGGACATTAATTATAGAAAGTAGGTGCATTTTCTAAAGCGTTACGATGAAGGCAGGTTTATTCATTATTTAACGAAAATCAATTTTTCCGAATTTCATCGTCGTGTGCCATGTGCCTTCAAACAACAGTCCGTCAGTACGTGTACATTCATTCCTTATTCCGAATTAGTAATTCGTCTACCAGTTACCATGGACTACGAACGGCAGCCGATGAATGATCGATCACTAAATTACTATTTTACCATGCAAAGTGACAACTTCACCAGCAATAATTGTTGGCGCAATTTATTTGGCAGAGAAAATATATGCAAGTTTTCAAGCATAATCCATAACGGTGGAAATGATTTTAATTGGCAGCACGTTTCATAAGTACTGGCAATTTTGCATTTAGACCGATAACAAATAAAAACGGTCATTGGTGAAAAATTGGAAATTCGCTCCGCGCTTTCAAGTATTCATCATTTTCAAATTCATGCGAGACATGATGGTTATTTTTGTCAATCAATACGAGAGTTTTTATTTTGTTTCACTGATATACATCCATCATACAACAGGATGAGTTGTCCAAATTTGTTTTCAGTTTTTATCTAGACAAAACATAATATTTTTTAAGTATTGCCGTTTGTATCATTTTGTGTAGTCACACTTGGAATAATATTTCGTAAATTTGATAAAGTTGTTACGATCACAAGAACGCATTTTTAAAAGTATGACATGTATTACCCTTTTGCATTTTAAAATTAAGATATACCAACAACATATCAGTCAATGGCATGATTACATAAAGTAGATGTCACAGCTAAAAATGTCGTTTTAAGTCTGAAATATAAATGTGTGTCTAAAGAATTAAAAAATCATAAAATAAAAAAAGGTGGCATTAGCACAAACTTCAACCAAACCCGCTTTTCCTACATAAACAAATTAAATCATTCAAGGTATATTCTTTCCTTCTGCTCTATTGTTTTTTCATCAACCAGTATTTTTGATGCTTAGACTGATGGCTCCCTTACATATGTGTTGCATATATATTTTCTGTGAATTAAAGAAAATAGTACATCGACGACAAGTCCAACTTGATGTGGTTGCGTAATTCTTTTTCAGCCAACGCCCAGTGGACTCTTTCGACACTTTTGATAATTTTTTAATGCCAGTTTTGACACCTGACATGTTGAGATTAACTCCTTTGAAAATAACCATTGGGTTGGGATGTGTGGAGTGTTTGTCTAGGAATTGTAACCTGCTTTGAGGAGTCATCTCGCTTTTGGTAGAGTCAGGTGCACGCGCCACAGACGTTTCAGCGTATAGAACACTTTGAAACGAGTTTTCTTTACTGCAGTCGTCATTTACTTGTACAAAATGAGTTTTCTGGTTGCCCACACGAACAACCAATAGGGATTTTGGAGACCTGATTAACGCTTCTGACGTGTCTTCAGGGGGGACGACGGTATTTGGTTGACCACAAACGGATGTTATGACGACTTTAGATACTTGGAACGTGTCCTTTTTACCACAAGGCTCAGAGTTCGTTGAATTTACTGCTAAACTGGAATTTTCTGTAGTACCTTCATTATTACTTGGCGATACGCGTTTATTTAGCACTTTACACGCATTTAATTTAACATCATGAGTATCCCTGTCCTCAATGACTTCATTGACATCGGATGTTGTCTTTTCTAAATGTGCTGAAACTGTGGAAGTACCTTTTGTAGAGTTATTATCCTCAGCTGTACCCAAATTATATGCTTCTTTACGTGAACTACGATTATCGCCACCCTGCAGTTTATCACCTCTAGCTCTTACGTCATCAATTAATGTTTCTACATTGTCAACCTGTTTATCTGCGTGTGGCTGGTGGACTTTGATATTGTCCAATTTCTGGTCTTTTATTCGATCCAAAGTTCTTTGTCTCTTGATTTTCTGGCCAACGCTATCCATCATATCCAACGATTCATTTGTGCTTGATATGGAACGTTTGCGTGATTCCTAAAAGTATTCGCAATTAAATATCTTTAAAATTGAACGTGGCATTCATAAGTGATTAAGGTAGTCGCGTTCGCGTTGGAAGCATCATTACCCGTCTACAGTGATACACATGCTGAAGAAAAACTGAAAGCTCCCGACTAGCCCCACCTAATTTGCAGCGTCTGCATTGCCAAGTTCCAATATCGTAGTCCAGTTCTGATGATATGTTATGCTTCATATTGCTATGAACAATTAAGTCTGAAATTGTAAATTCAAATGACAATGTAAAACCTTTACATAAAACATGGAGGGCGAAATAGCGGTATGATTGTTGAAGTAATACCAGAGATGTCGGCGCAGGAGGTTACACATATTAAGCAAACCACCATGGAACCAAGTGGTACCGAATTTGAGGGTTGCTCCACCGGATCCGTGTCATCAGTTGCACTTTCTACTTTAATGTAATCATTCTCTACTTTGATTACTCTAGGAGTATTTGGTGCATCATGTTTGTTGGGACACTTAATGGAATGGTCAAGAAAGTCTGAACTTTCACAAAATATTAAGGAACATGGGCTGCAGCAAAATCCTGTCGTGCGTTGCTCACCGACGTCTCCATTCTCGTCATAACACAAAACACTGGTTTCACCGTTGTTTTGGCCAGTCTCCGACTGTTTCACTGGAACCGCTATTGCAATCATTATTTGATGAAATTAAAGGCTTGTTTGCGCGTTTAAAGTTTAATATTTAAATTTATGAATAGCCCATGAGTTTTTACCCATGATTGATCCATCGCCATAAATGTAGACATTTTCCGTTTCTGTCATTTCATTATCAAGATATTTCACTCCGCGAATTTTCCGTTGTGCCAACGCTTTCCGTTTCGCTTCCGGACTATTGTTGTTTTGACTAATTCCAAGAACACTGCCACGTCTGGTGTTTGGAATATTCCGAGGGAAACTAACCCGCTTGAGATGTGAAATTTGGAAGGCATTGAACAGAGGCTTCAACTTTTTCTGTTCACTTGTGGATATGATGGTTTCTCCAGTGTACATTAGTAAAACCAACTTGGACACTTGCGACAACGTTAGGTTTGGCAGCTTAATTGCAGAAGATTCCGGGTTTATCAAGCAATCCACAGGACGCTAATAAAGGTTGATAACATATTTGCAATGGTGACATCTTCATCAAAGTTTAAAAGTTATGCCATCATTAGTTCGTTGTTAATATAATTAATAAAATTTACCGATGCTGTTTCCGAAAATCCACCGGAGGAATTAAAGAGGGGCACCAATACTTTATGGATAAAAATATAACCATCAATACAGTTCAGTTTTAGATCACAAAAGCTCTGACATTCCTCGCCATTTTGACTCTTTAACAATACTTCGTTCCAACTTATCGTCAATTTTAGATTATCCATTTTCTTAATTCACACTTATGCTACGTAGCCTTTTTATAGTCTCTTCTAGTTAGTTAGTATATAGCACCCATAAAGCTTTTCATTTAAAATATGTATTGAGATATCCTTTCGGTCTTATAGTCTAAGTACCGGATTCGGTATAAGTACCTACTAATAAGACTATTGCTAGTTACATGTTAAATTATTATTATTTAGTTTTCGCAAATTTTTAATGAAAATAATACCTTAGTATTATTGCTACTTCACTACTTCCTATCGCTTTTCTTGTAAAACAACATTTTGCATTTGTAAGTAATTATGTACCTCAAACTAATCATTAAATACGTGGGAAATGGGAATGAAGTGTTTTGTATTTCCAAAAAAACAAGTGTGATTTCCCTATTCATTTTAGCTACAACGTCACTCAACAATGATAAACAGTATATAGGTAATAATAATAAATGCAGATATACAATATTAAATTATAATATGTGTGAAAGTGCCGGTCATCATGATAAACATTACGCTTATGATGCATGGGAAACGAAGGTTGATCCACCACAATTTTAGCTTTGCAAATCAAGCAACAAAAAATAGAACCCACAACCCTCATATGCTATATATTGTACGCCATGCAAATGTCTCAAGCAAGAACCGTTGAAATTTTCGTTGTTACTTTCTGACCGCATGCTGTGTGCCCTGTTCATCTTTCCATCATTCATATTCAGTTCTACCATTCATTCACGCATTCACACTTGCATAGGCATCAACAATTTTTTTTCTCGTGCTATGCATGTTTTGGAATGGTAACCTTGTAGTTTGCAATTAACATTGAAGTTTTTCGCTATTACATTGGAATTTTCCATTTACCGTCTACTAACAAGTTGTAAGTCGCTAACAAGTCTCTGGAAGTTATATAGGTAGCAAGACTGTTGCCGGTCCGTTCGGTATTCATATGCACACACAAAGGTAATATAAGTTATATCCGGAATAAACGCCAGATGCATGAGATAATTACCTATTATGCCTTGAGAAAATGATTCAAATGAAGCAACTACCCTGTAATTATATGTAGATGTTTTTTAGTTTTTCAAGCATATTTATCGACCTTTTTATAATAGGCTTCTGCCACTCATTTTATACCCATCAAGTTTTCCTTTTCTGTTCCATTGTAGAAAAAACTACAAAATTGTTCACATTAATAATCATCGGAATGAAGTAAAATATCATTATAATTTTCCTGATAAACTGCACCCAAGCCTGTACAAGAGCTGGAGTTGCAAGTGATTATAACAAAATTTGTTTCGATAATATGCGGTACGAAGGATGTTGTTTCATAATATACCTATTTTGTATTTTATTTGCTGCTTGAAAAAACTGAACCATATTCAATGTACTCTGTCGCTAATAATTCATAATCTACTCTTCATATTCCATACTTACAAACATTGAAAACAACATTTATTAAAAAAGCAGCACAGTCACACGCGACATGTATCTTCTTAATAATCACACAGATAGAAGGTAGGATGGTACTGGTTTTTTATAGCTTGCTTGGTTGCTCATCCATTTTCGTGTACGCAAATTTTTATACATAAACAGAGCCAGAGTTTTAAAAACACGTACAAAATCAACTTTATGTAGGTTAAACAGCGATTCCCACTTGAAAACCCGCTGTTAAGATGTGAAGAATGATAAAGATGATGTGTTAATGTGATAGCAATAACTCTAGTGTATATAACTCTCCATAAACTGCCACTATGGTTCTGCCATGAAATAAAAGGCTATGGGCTGATGAAAACTATAAAATAGCAATAACTGAAACTCGTCGTTTAGGATGGGCCCACGTGACTGTAAAAAGCAGTTTCATATGCGTAAAACATATCATGCCATGCAACAAACTGTTGGAGTGTCGCCGGTCCAGTGAAACTGTGAACTGCCTGTATGGATGGTAATAATGGCAAATAAAAATGATGCTATTGTGTACACTGTGTGCAGCGAGACTATCTGTAGAGAATTCATCTTGATGTTTCCGTGCAATACTATTATGATGTTCATGGTCACGAAGACCAGCAACAATATGTCTTATTGTATGCGCCACAAAAGCTGGCAAACTGTTTTTCTGATATCTTTTAGACCAGTTTAGTTTTAAACGCGGCTTCTGCCGGAGCGGTAGATAGTTGTAATCCTTACATAGATGTACATATAAACCATTGATGGTATAAACATACTTGTTGTGTGACACCAGTAAATATTTACAAATAGCAGCAATGAAGCTAATTAGAATTGTGGACGCGCTATCTTTAGCACTATTTATACTTCCGATCCCTTTAATAGTTTTACTACAAACGCGTTTTTATTACTATTGGGATTATACTGTCAGTTTGTTTGAAAGTGACGTTTCTAATGAAGTCTACGACTTTATTGTGGGTAAGCATGTGCATGGTGCTATCAAGGACAGAATGCTAACTGCTCGCCTTTATGTAGGGATATTTATAAATGATCTGTTTTAAACTTACCTAACAGTGGGCGGGGGTTCCGCTGGAGCTGTACTGGCTTCAAGGTTATCAACGAGTTCAAAGGTCAAAGTGCTTCTGTTAGAGAAGGGAGGGGATCCTCCATGGCATACAAACATTCCGATATTTGCCCTCCAGTTGTTACGCACGTAAAGCTAAAAATATTTCTTATTAAATTAAACTTTTCCCGAAAACTTCAGTCTTATATAATCACACGTTTTTTTCATGATAAACAGTCCGGACATTGACTGGTCATACAAAACTGTCCCACAGAAATTTTCTCAATTTTCGATGGAAAATCAGGTACGCAGAACGCACAAACAGAACTTGTAGTTTCAAACGAGCATTTGAATCACTGAAAAATGGTGTATTCCTATGATTCATGTATGGACGCAATGAGCAGCAATCTATATGGCCAAGGGGGAAAGTTTTGGGTGGCTCCAGTATTTTGAACTACATGATGTACCTTAGGGGTCATCCTTTGGATTATGACAATTGGGCCAATATGACTGGAGACAGTTCTTGGTCCTATGAGAACTTGCTGCCTTACTTTAAAAAGTCAACGATTTATAAGGGAGATTTCGCTAAAAATGGTAATAACTAAAGCTTATTCAGATTGGCACATATTTGAGAGACGATGTACAGCGGAAGTTTATTGGAAATGTGTAAACTACAGTGAAACAACATGCAAGTAGTGCGTATGGGAATCTACATGTAGAAAGCAGGAAGATGCCCAGACCTGTTCATGACATGTACGTCAGTGCTGCTAAAGAACTTGGTTTACCAGAAGTAGATCTCAATGGGCCACAACAGTCAGGTAGGTGTTTAGTTTACAGTGTAAATTAGGAGAAACGCTAATGTTAAAATCAAGGTTTACGCACAACTAAAAAATATTTGTTACATTATAACATGTACCATGTTTGCATTCAATGTGTAGGTTTTGGTCCAATTGAAGCAAATATGAAGAAGGGTTCGCGTTGCAGTACATACACCGCCTTCCTTGAACCCATATTGAATCGTAAAAATTTAATCATCCGTCGATACGCGTATGCAACTAAGGTAAAATCATGTTACTTTTCTATCATGTTATGAATCACACTAATCGTTTCTTTCACTTTAAAAGATTAAATTGGACTCCAATGGGAGAGCTGAGGGTGTGTGGTACACGAGACATGGAAGAAAGTATTTTGCTCGCGCATCCAAAGAAGTCATCGTTAGCGGAGGAACGGTGGAAAGCCCAAAGTTGCTGATGCTGTCAGGAATAGGTCCAAGAAAACAACTACAAAAACTAAGCGTGAGAAACCAATTGACACATGAAAATCCTCGTGTTGGACGTTCATAAGATCTATTTTTAACTCGAGAACTTGCATATTTATGTACGTTAGATAAAATCTAATATCGATCTTCCTGTTGGAGAGTTCATGAAAGACCACATGTGTGTTTTTATGTCTCCCTTCTTAATTGATAAGCCAATATCAATATTGCCAGAAGAACATTTCAGCTTGAGCACAATCACAGATTACCTATTCAATGGCACCGGTAAACTTGCAATATGTCATTTTAGTAGAACACTTAACATTTGGTAAGCAGCATTTACTATGAACGTGGTGGAATTTTATCATTTCGATGCAGGTCACTTTGTCTACCCAAGTTTGACTCATGGCATGGGTTTTATGAGTTCATCACTAGCAAAAAAGAGCTTTAAAGACTGGCCCGATCTACAATTTTATTTGGGTTTTGCCGGTGTCTATGAACAGTTTCCAAACGACGCAAGTCATCTCACTGGTGTTAAATTGGAACCTTTTCAGCAATATTTAAAGTCCCTACTTGGTCAACACGGAATTACCATTGGTGTAGGTTTGGTTCGACCAAAGAGTGCTGGTACTATCACATTAAAAAGTAAGGATCCAAATGATATCCCAAATATTGACCCTCGATATTTGGAACACCCAGACGATATCAAGACTTACATGGAAGGTAACTTCTTAAAATTGATAGCATTTACTATCAAAAGTACATACCAAATTACAGTTGAGTTCCAACTTTAATCGAAATATGTAACATTTCAGGACTAAAGTTCATTGTGAAGTTGATGGAACAAACGCAAGCTTTTAAGGAAGTAAATGCTCGTCTGCCGGATATTAAATGGCCGGGTTGTGAACAGCATAAGGCTCGAAGTGATCAGTATTGGGAATGCTTTATAAGAAGCGCAGCCTTTACGTTGTACCACCCTGTTGGTTCATGTAGAATGGGAAAAGATGCTACCGATCGACGGGCTGTAGTCGATACTCAATTACGGTAATATATCCATAATAGGACGTCTATCGATGAGTGACAACGGCAACTTACATTTCATTTACTATGATCTGCTATTTCACTTTTCCAGAGTTTTGAAGGCTAAGGCACTACGCGTGATTGACGCTTCGATAATGCCTGAGCTCATCAACGGTAATACTAATGCTCCAACAATCATGATTGGGGAGAAAGGAGCTGACATGATCCGTCAATACTGGTCTGAACAACACCTTGTTTGTGACAGACTCGAGTCGTTATTACCAAAACCACTAAACCAATGTTTTTACTCAATGCTAATGTAACCAGTACTGTGACCAGATTGGAAGAAGTGATCGGCCGCGAGACTCAGCTCATTAACTTTAATTGTATGCCTAAAAAGAAAAGAAACAAAGCACAAAATATTTCTGTTAAGATTTGCGACATACGTACATACCACGACCCTATGGGTTGGTTATCTCTTGATATTTTAATTTCGGTGATACAATAATTTTACTATAGAAGAAATGCCAATTTAAGTATATTACAATTTTTAATGTATTAATTACTGTTTAATATTTTTTGCCATGTTTGACGTGACCCTTGACTTTAAGATACGCACTGTAGTTGTAAGCGTTTTATGATAAGTAAAATGACATATTATGTACCCTATTATGTATATAAGTAATGTTTATTTTTCCGCACCAGATTGACTTGAGATCTAATAAACCGTCTAACAAATGTGAAAAATCATATAATTCAATCTCATCCATGCATTTTATTTTTTAGTTAAAACAGCATCGATTTTCCATTTTTAATTCGTCCTTACTCAACGCTAACACATACAAAACTTTTTCGTGGTGGAATCGCTTCCAATCCATCATCCCACATATCTCCAAACATTTTAAAAAGCAAAATTTAAAATAAAAAAAACAGTTCACTCACACGCGACATTTACCTTTATGGTAACCACACAGGGAAGGTTAGATGGTACCAGTTAATTTAAGCGCTGTTTGGAAAACCATCCATTTGTGAGTAGGCTACATACATAACTTACACAAAGATTAAAAACACCATTCACGAGTGGATTTCACCAAATTACGTAAAGCATTTTGCGATTAAGATATAAAGAAAAAAAGGATGATGCTGAAAACAATAACTCTTACAGACTATCATACACTACCACACCAATATAGGACATAGGTTGACCATAAAATTATAAACAGCCCGAGGGACGATGAAAACTGTAGCATTGGAATCTCTGGCAAAACATTTAGTATATAGGCATACGTGGAGTTTTTGCACGCAATATCAAACAACGCAACTAAATAAGTTATAGCACAATGTCGCCGGGCATGTGGAACTGTGAACCGCGTGTACCTAAGGATGATATACATCCAGAATATGTGAACAGAGTTCATCTTGATACGTCTGTGCCGTATTATTAATATTCAAGGTCATCAATATCTATGGGCTAATCTATTCGCGACTTCAGCTAGATCGCTAGGACAGTAGTGCAGACATACCTCTACAAATCACTGACGCTGACGCTCCAAGTTAAGACAGCAATTACAGTGACAGCAGTAAATTATTGCAAGCAGCAGCAATGAAACTAATTAGAATTGTGGACGCGATATCACTAGCACTGTTTATTCTTCCGATTCCTTTAATAGTTTTACTGCAAGCACGTTTTTATTACTATTGGGATTATACTGTCAGTTTGTTTGAAAGTGGCGTTTCTAATGAAGTCTACGACTTCATTGTGGGTAAGCTTGCAAAGGTCCAGAGTAGGAAATGCTGTTTACAACTTTATGTGAAGAAATTTACAAATGATTTTTTAAACTTACCTAACAGTGGGAGGGGGCTCCGCTGGAGCTGTACTGGCTTCAAGGTTATCAACGAGTTCAAAGGTCAAAGTGCTTCTGTTAGAGAAGGGAGGGGATCCTCCATGGCATACAAACAATTCCAATATTTGCCCTCCAGATGTTGCGCAGGTAAAATTAATAATATTTCACATGAAATTAAAATTTTCATGGGTAAGGGTAGGCTCTATGTTATTCATCCAAGGGTTAGCCGCCAGCCTAATAAATGTCCATGCATTTTTCATAATAAACAGTCCGGATATCGACTGGTCCTACAGGACCGTTCCACAGAAATTTTCACAGTTTTCGATGGAAAATCAGGTACGGAGTATGAACTATATATAAACAATGCTTGTGGTTTCAAACATGTAATTTCTTTGAATTGTTTCTATCAAATGAGCAGCAATCTGTGTGGCCAAGGGGGAAAGTATTGGGTGGCTCCAGTATTTTAAACTATATGATGTACGTTAGAGGGCATCCTTCAGATTATGACAATTGGGCTAACATGACTGGAGACAGTTCTTGGGCATACGAGAACTTGTTGCCTTACTTTAAAAAGTCAACGATTTACAAAGGCGACTTTGCGAAAAATGGTAAAAACTAAACTGTGTGTTTATTATTGTACAATAAGATGTATAATTCAAGTGTGGTCTTGTGGAAATATGTAAACTACAGCGAAACATTATGGAAGTGGTTCTTCTGGCGAGCTACATGTAGAAAGCAGGAAGTTGCCCAGTCCTATTCATGATATGTTTCTTAGTGCTGGTGAAGAACACGGACTGCCGGAAATTGATGTTAATGGACCGCAAAAGACAGGTGTGTTTTTCATGGTATAAAATATAATATTTTAAATTGGTGAACACCAAAAATCATACGAGAGTCTTGTCTTGTGTAGAATACCAGAAATAGATTTTTTTGCACAAATTACAAATATATTAACGTTTATGAAGGAATTGGTCCAATTGAAGCAACTATGAAGAAAGGTTCGCGTTGTAGTACATACACCGCCTTCCTTGAACCCATATTGGATCGTAAGAATTTAATTATTCGTCGATACGCATATGCGACTAAGGTATAAAATCATATTTCCAGAATATTAGGAATATTAGGATATCATGCTAATGCTAATTCATTGCTTGGTCTATTTTGTTCTATTAACGTTATCTTTCACTTAAAAAGATTAAATTGGACTCCAATGGGAGAGCTGAGGGTGTGTGGTACACGAGGCATGGAAGAAAGTGTTTTGCTCGCGCATCCAAAGAAGTCATCGTTAGCGGAGGAACGGTGGAAAGCCCAAAGTTGCTGATGATGTCAGGAATAGGCCCAAGAAAACAATTACAAAAACTCGGCGTGAGAAGCCAGACAATTGGCACATCAAAATGCTCTGTTTGTTATTGTTAGTTTTATTTTTAATTTGAATACTTGCAATTTGTTCTTTAGATCAAGTCCAAAATCGATCTTCCTGTAGGAGAGTTCCTGAAAGACCACATGTTCATGTTTATGTCTCCCTTCCTAATTGATAAGCCAATGTCTACATTACCGGAAGAACATTTCAGCTTGAGCACAATAACGGAGTACTTATTCAATGGCACCGGTAAACATGTTACTTATTCTTAATGATCGTCAACGTTTAAACTGATCTTTATAATTTTCATAATTTGATGGCGATACTCGCGCTTGACCATTCCCATGTAGGTCCTTT
This sequence comes from Callyntrura sp. NNG-2020, assembly GCA_027744055.1. Lineage (NCBI taxonomy): Eukaryota > Metazoa > Arthropoda > Collembola > Entomobryomorpha > Paronellidae > Callyntrura > Callyntrura sp. NNG-2020. The sequence goes on from JAHZNE010004126.1 coordinate 38,762, forward strand.
TGTATATCCTGGTCTATTCCATGGCACGGCCTTTAAGAGCTCATCATTATCAAAAAAGAGTAACAAGGACTGGCCCGATCTGCAATTTTATTTTAGCGTTGCCGGCATTTATGAGCAATTTCCAAACGACGTATACCATCTCACTGGAATTCAATTGCCGTCTTTTGAAAAATATTTGAAGCCTGTACTTGGTAGACATGGTCTTTCCGTAGGTGTAAGTTTAGTACGACCAAAAAGTGCTGGTATGATTACATTAAAAAGTAAGGATCCAAATGATACCCCAAATATTGATCCTCGATACTTGGAACATCCGGACGATATCAAAACTTTCGTGGAAGGTAACGTCTTATAATTGATAACATTTACTATCAAAAGGTTATACCAAATTACCGTGGAATGCCACTTTAATCGAAATATACGTTGCATATACAGGAGTAAAGTTTATTGTCAATTTGATGGAACAAACGCGAGCTTTTAAGGAAGCAAATGCTCGTCTGCCGGATATTAAATGGCCAGGTTGTGAACAGCATAAAACTCGAAGTGACCAATATTGGGAGTGCTTTATAAGAAACACTGCTTTTACGCTATACCATCCTATTGGTACCTGTAGAATGGGAAAAGATACTACCGATCCACAGGCTGTAGTTGATGCTCAATTACGGTAATATATGCATGCTATGTCTTTAACATCGACAATTGGAAATTACCCATATTTATTTTATTTTTCCAGGGTCTTAAAAGCCAAGGCCCAATATTGGTCTGAACAGCACCTCGTTTGTGACAGACTCAAGTCGTTATTACCAAAACCGCTAAACCAATGCTTTTATTCAATTCTAATGTAAGTAGTCAATTAAAAACTGTTTTAGAATCAATCAGATACAACTAGTTTTACACTAATAAAATAAACGTAAAACAAAGATGTTCACAAGATAAATTACGATATGATATATTGGTGAATTGTATGCATGTCATTATCCTAGATGTTTTTAATCTTTTACTGCTTTCCTAACTTTCCAGTTCAATAATTATATGAATTAATGCAAACTTGAGAATACAATAGTATTAACTTAACAATATTTTAATATGATTTACCAACTTGGGCATAACTTTCTGTACGTGTTTGTTTAGCATTAGCGTGGTTACTGATTTGCTTTTTTGTTATATCCATATTCCGACCGGACTATGCATTGTTGAAAGTAAACGTTGATGATAACATGAACGTTTATGTGTTTATCTTACCACATTCGTTAAGCTGTATAGGATCCAATAGTGAAGTATTTAAATGACATGAATTTCGTACTAAATAACCATAACGCACGGTGGCACACCACATATTTTTGCGTTGTCAAGAATCCAGGGGTACGCTTTATTGTCATTCTAGCTTCTTTCTTGCTAAAGGTCGTATTAAATCGAAGGACTTTAGTCGGTCTGCTCCAACGCAATTGTCTCTGTAACTCTATTATCCCTATTATGATGATACTCGATTATTATTACTTGCAATTTTGCAATTTAACCAAGTACATTATATTTATGAAGGCACTTTGGTATAAATACTTCTCTAATGGTTGGGAATTTGCACCATTTTGGAACTCTTACTTCCTTGAAGACGGCTCAAAATTGAATGACAAATAGTCTCCTATTTTTGCCTCCCTTCTTCTCTGTGTGAGGTTCATGCTACCAGTTTTGCAAAACCAATTATTTTATTGCATCCCAACAAAACGATAAAAAGGACAAAAGTAGCAAAGTTACCATTTCATCGTTTCAAATATAGATATCTGAATAAAGAATATTGTTCCTTGCTCAAGATAATAGTTCATGTTCTCATCATATCATCAGGATAACATTCTTTAAGGTCAGTCAAAGAGTCATGAAATGCGGTGGAGTTGAAGGTGAAACGAATACTCAGTGCTATACAAGTAAAAATTACAATAGTTCCCACCATTCATTATATACGATGCTCAATGCCTAATGAAACCAACCACATTTTATTAAACTTACTCTTGAGATTCACTAGGGATGGGAACTAAACGGCAAAAGTGGAACATTCAAGAAATGCATAATAATGTCTTATCTATTTGTTACATTACACGCTGTACAAAATTGTCTGTGTGTAAGCATAATAACAATAAAAATGTCTCCTTTCTGACTATGTATGAATAAAGTGTAGTTACATATTACACACACGATCAACACGGCATCTTCTTCACTTTTGCGTGTCGTGTCACATATTACATAGCAAGTTTGTTATCGTTGCTCGAAAAGAATCGCATATTAGTGTTCCTGTTCTTTATGATGATTAATTAGTAAACAAAACCACTTTTCCTCTGAACCTTCACTAATTTCTTTGTTCTTGTTCTTTTTTTATTATTATAAAACCCCACACAGACTAAAGAGGTATGTATATATTTTTGCACAAAAACACTGTTGACAGTAATTTTTTGCTGGGCCTTTCAATCGTATCGGTGTTTATTTAAACCTCTTTTATTAATGAAACCACCTTCGTATATTGAAGGGAACGATCTCACGACATGAATATATCAGAATGTTAGTCGGAAAGGAAAGAAAGAAAAAATAATGATGCCAGGAAGAGATGATTGAGATATTTGTATGAAAATATCATTTTGTTCCATCTTTATATTTGCCAATTTGACGTGAATCGCGTATAAATTAGTTTCATAAAGAGCCCGAAACATGTATTGACAGCTTATAATGATGGTGTTGATTGGTGTTGATGGAGCGCTTAACAGTTCAGTTTTTACCTTTCATTTGTTGCATGATGAGCGGTTGTGTGAAATGTGAATGTATGAGAAGTTGCTCTACTCTGATGGCTTTATATGCTGAATAGATACTATAGCTATGAATAAAAAAATGGAATGTAGTGCTGCTGATGGCTACTGACCACCTCATTGTAATACTATGTTCATAATATGTTAATTTCATTTATACTCAATTAAATATTCATGCGAAAACGTTCATTCATAAACACACTTTTTAAACAAGTTACAACATAATTGAATTATTTTAATTGGCGGCTAAAAAGGTGGGAGGATATGCACAGCCTTCACGGTTTTGTGTGCTGTTGTAAAATAGCTCATTGTTTTTACCTGACATATTACCGCAACATCATCTTCCTTCCCAACAGTTTGCATAGGACAGTTAATGAATTTTGTAACGACACGTACATCGTCTTGTCTTCCAAATCTTAAGAATTCTAGTCATACTACACTGCATTAAAA